>CAUYLG010006247.1:0-13714 GCA_963573385.1 Cacajao melanocephalus | reverse complement strand
CGGCCTCCTGGAGTTCTCACTGGCCGCTGGGAGATGACTGGGCTCTTTGAAGTGAGGACATTGAAGGTGTTTCGGTGGGAGATATATATATCTAGAGAGTGTGGGTGTGTGTGTGTGTGTGTGTGTGTGTGTATGTCTGTGTCTATATATATATATATATATATATATATATATATATATATATCGTTTCCCTCCTCGCTTTCAAAACTCGGTGATAATCATTTTGCTTAGGGAACAGATTGAGGAAGAACATAAGAATACATGTAGAATTAAACAGGATGGTCCCTACCCTGTTTGAGGTTTGGAAATCCCATTTCTGTTAAAAGAGGGAAAGATTCGCAGCTACAAAACCTTTCTTTTTCTTCTTTTGCCCCGAGTTTTTGGTCTCTGCAGGAAAGGAGGTAGGAAGATTCAGTGGTGAGAACGCAGTCTCTGTAACCACACAGCTGGGGTCTGGATTTTCCGCAGTGACCTAAGGTTGTGAAGGTGTCCAGCTCATAGCAACTCTCCTGTCTTCCTTCAAGGAGGCAGCACCAGAGGATAGACCTTAGACTTTGTATTTGTGCTTCTTCTGACTCCTGTTTTTTTTTTTTTAAATCACATCATTGATTTATGATTGACGTATTAGAAGCTGTACATATATCATGTATATCAGTGGACCCCAACCTTTTTGGCACCAGGGACTGGCTTTGTGGAAGACAATTTTTTCATGGACTGGGGTGGGTGGGGGAGGTGGTTTTGGGGATGATTCCAGCGCATTACATTTATTGTGCACTTTATTTCCATTATTATTAAATTGTAATATATAATGAAATAATTATACAACTCACCGTAATGTAGAATCAGTAAGATCCTTGAGCTTGTTTTCCTGTAATTAGACCGTCCCATCTGGGGGTGGTAGGAGACAATGACAGATCATCAGGCATTAGATTCTCATAAGAAGTGTGCAACCTAGATCCCTCGCATGTGCAGTTTTCAGTAGGGTTCATGCTCCTATGAGAATCTGATGCTGCAGCTGATCTGACAGGAGGCAGAGCTCAGGTGGTAATGCGAGCAGTGGGGAGTGGCTGTAAATTCAGATGGTGTTTCACTTGCTCGCTGGCCATTCACCTCTTGCTGTATGGCCTGGTTCCTAACAGGCCACAGAGACAGGTACCGGTTTGTGGTAGGGGATGAGGGTGGGGTTGGAGAACCCCTGATGTGTGTGACTCAATGACTTCGGGGTTAAGTATACAGGTGTGAAACCATCACAACCATCAATTGCATAAACATATCTATCACCTCCCAACATTTTCCGCCACTCCTTTATTATTATTATTTGTGGTATGAACACTTAGCATAATATCTATTCTTTTAGTAAATTTTAAATATACAATATGATATTGTTAGCTAGAGGATCTCTACAACATGGAGGGACCTGGAGGGCATTATGCTAAGTGAAATAAGCCTCTGAATCCTGTTTGAGTCACCCCTTCCTTGCACAAAGGCTGAGTTTCTAACAGTTCACAGATCATCAGTGCTTTCCTTCACACTGGCTCTCATTTGCGGAGCTTGTCATTGCTATACTCATCTTCATATCCTTACAGTAATATTCTTACATACTTTGATAAACCCAACTTTGTAAAAGTCACCCCTGTCATACTGAGTAGCTTCTGTTTTAGGAGTATGGTTCAGCTCACAGGAAATCCAAAGCCATTCAGCACTGTACTGGGTTAAAGAGAAAATGCTGGTACTCTACTCCAGGATGACTTATTTGGAAGGATGATTACTTAGTCAGGGTTTTGTAGGAGGATTATCAACGAATCAGTATGATCCTGGAAGAGCATACTGACAAAAACCTTTCCAGAAAGGGAGTATAGATTTAATGCGACAGTCCTTGAGAGAGGCCTTATTATTCCCCTCTTACAAGAAAGTAGGATTTAAGGATCTGTATGAATTCTCAAGGCAGCACAGAAAGTAGTGAAGCCAGAAAACAAGACATAGGATTTCTGACTTTAGGTGGATGCTCTTTCCACAATACCATACATGGTGAATTTTCATCCTTTGCATGCCCACCACTCTTCCTGTCTAGAACTCTATATCTTAATTCCTTCCCTCTAACTTTTGTGCCCAGAATCCTTATCGGGCTGTGACAGGCAGTCTTGGGCAGACAGCCCACTGGGTATCCCTGTGATGAATAGCACAGTTTCCATTCTCACAAATGGGCCATGTTATGTACCAAAATCCTATTCCCTTTAGCGGGAGGAAGCTGTTAATTACAATCGCTCATGGGCTCTGTGTTCCAAAAAGACCTGGTGCATGGCTTTGTGTCTGGCCCAGCCCAGCAGAGAAAGGCTAAATTGTGTTTGAAAACCTTACAAGGGGAAATTTAATTGAGGCATAAAATGTCTGCCTTTGGTCTTCCCAGGACCTGTGGTTTTCTCATTACCTGCATCCTGTTCCTGATGACGCAAGTTGGAATAAAGCCTGCAGTGAGACCTATGCCAAAGGCACCAAGCAGGATGTTATAGCTGCCACCCTCCCCTTCTTTTCACCAGGACGGAGCACTCTGCCTGTGTATATTTATCAGTGGGATGCATTTGAAGTGGCCTCAAACCTGATCTCTGCATTCATTTCCCTCTCTTAAAAAACAAGCCTGTGTCCCCAGCTTTCAAATACCTCTGTGAGATATTTTACTCTTCCCTTCTAAAACTGTACACACTGCCCCAACATGCACCTCCAGTACAATTCTCTCATACCTATTCCAGAACCCGGCCTCAACTGCATGAATCACTGATTTAACAGCTGGATTTCAGGGTTTTACAATATATCACCTTCACTCATTCACCATTCATCCACTTACTTTGTCCTTCACTCATTTACCTATGCATTTCTTAAATCATTCACTTATTGATTTCTCCCATTTTAGTCTTCAGTTGATTAGACCAAGGAGATTAGAATTACTGTGGAAATATAAGGATAGAGAGGGCTGAAACAGTGGTCTTCATGCAAAACCCTGAGAAGTGTTCACCCAGAGGTTGTGTAAAGCTCCAAGGTAGTATAATGTCCAAGTCAGCTTAGTGCAGCACAATGAAATTAGGTTTGGAAGTGAAAGAAAGAGCTCAGCGTTGTTACTTAGCAGTATATGACTTTGGGCAAGATATATGACTGCTGTGAGCCTTGCTGTTTTCATTTATAAGAGGGAGGTGCTAATGTCTATCTTGCAGAATAATCTTGGGAAAGGGAGTAATATGTGTAAGTACTTAGCATGGGGCCTGGTACACCATTGCTGAGGTTGGCATTATCATTATTATGACTGCTATAGCTATTCATTCATGAAGGAAAAGGTTGGTGGGGACCCAGATGGATAGAAGATGAGGTCCTGCATCCTCTGGGGAATCGTGGAGACTCTAATGCTCTTATGAGCGAAAACTTGGAAAACGGGCTTTCCTTGAGGAAGCCTTCAGCAGGAAATCAAATTGCTGGTGCTTTCAATTTCTCCTTCACCAGGCCCTGTAGGAAAGTTGGAAGCTCATGTCTAAAGGACAGTGGGGGTGATTTCTGGAAAGTGAGAAAAACAGGTGAGAGTGTGCATGATGGCAGCAGCACATGGCCAGGTCAGCAATGTCTCACTTCCTGCCCTCCATCATGGGACGCAGTCCCTATTTAAACAATTTTATTCATTGATCTTTCACTCATCTGTTTACATCATATTTATGTTTGACCTTCTAATCTCTGGGCAAGCTACTGGGGGGCCCACACAGGTTTGCCCTAAGTTTTCCCCTTTCTGCCACTGTATTTCTTAGATAGTTTTAAATATTTTAAATATCATTATTGTATCAGTCCATTTTCAAGCAGCTGATAAAGACATGCTCAAGACAGGGTAATTTACCAAAAGAAGAGGTTTAATTGGATATACAGTTCCATGTAGCTGGGAAAGTATCACAATCATGGTGGAAGGTAAGGAGGAGCAAGTCATATCTTACATGGATATCAGCAGGCAAAGAGAGAGCTTGTGCAGGAAAACTCCCCCTTATAATAACCATCAGATCTCGGGAGACTTACTTACTATCATGAAAACAGATTGGGAAAGACCTGCCCCCATGATGCAATTACTTCCCACCAGGTCCCTCTCATGACTTCTGGGAATTATGGGAGCTACAATTCAAGATGAGATTTGGGTGGGAACACAGTCAAACCTTATCAATGATGATGATGATGGTTTTTTAGGCAGAATCTCATTGTTACCTAAGCTGGAGTGCAGTCGTGCAGTTTCAGCTCACTACAAGCTCTGCCTTCCAGGCTTGAGTAATCTTCCAACCACAGCCTTGCAAGTAGCTGCAACCACAGATGCATGCCACCACAACTAGTTATTTATTTATTTATTTTTGGTAGAGACAGGGTTTCGCATTATGCCCAGGCCGGTCTTGAACTCTTGAACTCAAACAATCCACCTGCCTCAGCCTCCCAAAGTACTGAGATTACAGGCATGAGCCACTGCATCCTGCCTAAAGTTTTATTATCTCTTCCCCTCCACCACCGGAAGCAGCTCTCCCTCTATTCAGGTATATGATTCTAGGAAATCTAATATGTAAAATAGATAAGGGGTTTGCTTTAGTTGAAGTGAAAGATGAACTCACGAAGCCTGGCTACTCAGGCTCCTCTAGTTCTGCCACCCTGCCCTATGCAGCATTACGGGGATTCTTGATAACTCCCTTTAGTACAGAAATTAAATAATTGAAGGCATCACAAGGCTGTTGACAATGCACAAGGCCACTCTGTTTCATCAGAAGGCTGAAATATCAACTGTTTGCACCAACATGTTCAACAGCAAGGGTTCATACATTTATAACTTACACAAAAGGATCAGTTCTGTGGAAAAAGCATGGGGTGTGGGATATGGGATGCAGGAAGCATAAGGAAAGCATGCGGAAGTATGCTGTGACATCTCTTTTCTCGTTGAATTATCAGATAATCCTGTGATTTTAGGAAAGGGTCATCACCACCATCACTGTTCTCATTGTTTGGACTAGGAAACTGCAGCTCAGAGAAGTCACCCAGCTGAGAGGTGACCAGGCTGAAATTTGCATTCTAGTCTTTGAACTCTTCCTCCCATAAGCACTGCAGGGCTTCCCACACCTCCCTGCTCTCCTCCATGAATGTTGTATCAACTATCTTTCCTCTCTAAGTATGGGAGGAGGCATGACCCTAAGAATGTGCTCCCTGCCTATCAAAATGGCCACTTCCTCTTCCCTTCCTGCTCATTATCCCCTTATCTTCATCTGTGACTGACAGATTAGTTAGTGTGTGTTTCAGGAAGATAAATGTCTCTCAGATCTGACAGAGCTGCCTCATCTTGGGAGGAAAGCTTACAATGTCCTGCCTAGATCTAATCAGACAGGAAGATCCAAAGGATATGACCTTCCTCTTCCCTCAGCCTTCAAGGGTTGAGCTACAAAAAGCAGAGCCAAATGTGGCTGGCTGAGGAGGGAGCTTCCAGAACCAGGGCCAAACACCTCCTTAGCCAACTGCAATTTGGAGTCAAGCAAGCTGGGATTTATTATCTGAGACTGCTTTCTTTATCTTTTCCTTATAACCCTCCTCTCAAGTAAAAAAAGAATCTGTGCAGAAGGAGAGGAAAATGATGGTTTACCAGCAGTCAGCGAGAAGGTCAGCTAACCCATCTGATGAGTATTAACTTACACTGTGCCATAGGGAACTTCTCATTTAGATTTGGAAGTGCATGAAAATCCCCAAAGACGGGAAGCCACAGATGATGGCATCTCTCTTTGTTATTTGAGCTGTACTTTGCAGTTAAAAACAAAAAAGCTTTATTACACATTATCTTATTTGATTCTTACAATAATTGTCTCAGGCAATACCGAGATTTTCAGTCCCATTTTACAGAGGGAGAAACTGAGGCTCATAGTGGCAATATGACTTGCCTAAAATCACATAACCGTAAAGTAACAAAACCAAAATTAAAATCTAGCTCTTCTGACTCAGATGTAGGAATATTACTAGACTCATCAGTGGTCAATTTTAGGAGAGTGATCATCTCTGTAGTCTTGAGATTTATATTTGCTAAGGATGGAGTTTTGAGGTTAAGTTTCTTGTAGGTTTCTTTAGTGAAAAATTAATAGAATATGACATGCAGCATTTTTGAAGGAATTGAAGGTTCTTTGTTTTTGTTTGACAAATTAACCATCTCACCTCCAACATGTTGTCTCAGTTTGCCATAGGGAACAGAAAATAGCACACGCATTTTGGAAAATATCATGGTCACATTCATACAGAGTAAAATTTTAAACTTTGAGGAAAACTGAAGTCAGTCAAACTTTCTGGGGAATTAGTGTCTCATAAGACAATCTCCTGTGAGTAAAAAGGAATTCAATACACTGGTGGGTGGGTTGGGGCAGAAAAGAGGTACATGAGAAGAAGAAAGAGTTTACTCTAGTGAGGAATGATGTCACCAAGCTCAATTGCCATTTTCCTCACCACATTTTAGAAGTGCCCTCTGTGAGTGCTGCTTGAGTGCTGTAGGACCCCCAGCTCCTCTCCTGCCCATTCTCAAGTATGTGTATCAGCACCAGGTTACTCTCAAAGTGTGGCTTTGGGCACTCATTAACGGCCCTGCATGTACACTCTCCATGGCTCCCACTGCTGCTGGATAAAGTTAAAGCATCTTAGCCAAGTATTTAAGGAACTTAACATCTTGGCCCTAATTAACCTTTCCAACTTTGTCTCCTAGAACTGCCATTCTTCACGCAAAGCCGCTCTTCTTATTTCCCTGGCCTTTACCCGCCTTTACCACTTTGTTCACCCCATCATCCATATCCTCACATCAAGGAATCCTAGCCTGCTTCAGCTTTTGCCTACTCCCTCCACACACTTGGAGTGACTGGAGGCCGGCATGCAGCTTAGTCCCAAGCTATTTGATGCATCACAAAGTGAACAAGAGGCAGGATGGCATGCAGAGCATTCTGTACCTAGCAAGGTTATGTGCTTGTTCCCTAATGACCTAGCTCTGGGGCTCCTGAATTTTCCTAAAAGGAAGACATTCACCTGGGACCTGAAATGTCATCCCTGGGTCCTTCTCTAAATTACCTGCCCAGCTTGACAGTACTGCAGGACTGAGCCTCACTTGGTGTCTTAGTGAGTGTCCTTCCTCCTGTTTCCAATGAACCATGTTCCTCTTCTGGAATACTAGATAGCTAATGAGTAAGTGATAATTTCCTGCTTAGTCTCCTAATACTGACTCCTTTTTTATTTTATTTTATTTTTGGGGGGGCAGAGTCTCACTCCATTGCCCAGGCTGGAATGCAGTGGCGAGATCTTAGCTCACTGCAACATCTGCCTCCTGGGTTTAAGTGATTCTTGTGCCTCAGCTACTCAAGTAGCTGGGATAATAGGCGCTCACCACCACACCCAGCTGGTGTTTGTATTTTTAGTAGAGATGGGATTTCACCATGCCACCATGCTGGCTAGGCTGGTCTTGAACTCTTGGCTTCACATGATCAACCTGCCTTGGCCTTCCCAAAGTGCTGGGATTATAAGTGTGAGCCACTGCACCCAGCCCCTGACTCCTTTTTGAATGCCCTACTGCTGTTTTCTAATAGTTAGCAGATTTTCTTTCCACATTGCCTCTCTCTAAGGTTAAACATTTCTGCTTCCCACCACTTGTTGGCGTTGACTAGCTATCCAAACTCGGTGTCCCAGCCTGCTGCATTGGACTTTTAGCTCACTGTTGCCATCAGTCCAAAAGCCATACGTCTATCAAGCCTTCTCTGATCTCAATCATATCTGATTTTCCCTCTAAGCTTCTTTCTTGGCAGAACTACCACCACCTAGAAATATGGTCAAATGCAGTGGTGAGATGCTGAATACTAGTGCAGGAAATAAACAGCCCTCATATATGATGTTTGTTGTTTTCTTAGTATAAATATCCCCACTGTGGCTGATCTTAAGCTACTACTCTAGTTGGAAAAGAGAGGCGCAATGGGCTATCACCAGCTAGTAGTATGAACTGGCCCCAGTACCACCTTGTTACATGTGTCCTAACCTCATCTCCCTTTCTGTCTCTTACTCTGAGTATTACAGCCACACTGGATTTCTTTCACTCTTGATGTGAAATACTCTCACACAGCATATTAGCCCCTTCTCATGCCGCTAAAAGAACATACCCAAGACTGGGTAATTTATAAAGGAAAGAGGTTTAATTGACTCACAGTTCCACATGGCTGGGGAGGCCTCACAATTATGGCAGATGAAGGAAGAGCAAAGTCACATCTTACATGGCAACAGATAAGAGAGCGTATGCAGGGGAACTTCCCTGTATAAAACCATCATATCTTATGAGATTTATTCACTACCATGAGACTGGCATGGGAAAGACCTGCCCCCATAATTCAATTACCTCCCACGAGGTCACTCCCACAACACGTGGGAATTATGGGAGCTCTAATTCAAGATGAGATTTAGGTGGGGACACAGCCAAACCATATCACACAGCTCTGGGCATTTGCAAATGTCATTCCTCTGTCAGTTACATTCCCCTTGCCCAATGCCCCAAGTTCTTACCTTTTATCTATCTAGTATTCATTCTTGTACCTCTGCTTGAATATTATTTCTGCCCCTGGTTAAATATCACTTTCACTAGGAAATCCTCATCACTCCTCCCAGACTGAGTTAAGTAACACTGTTGTCTTGACACCTCTTTGTATAGTTGAAATTTGACTGTGTTTTTAAGAGCTGTCTTCCCACTAGACTGCAGGCTCTGAGAGGCAGGTGTCATGATGCTTGTTTTGTTTCCCATCATATTCCTAGCCATTCACTGTGTGACTGATGCATAGTGAACTCTCAAGCTTATGGAATGGTAAGCTTTTTCTTCCTCTAAAGAATAGATACGCTTTTTCTTTATAAATACCAGACGACAAGTAACCAATTATTTTTCCTTTTCACTCCAGCAGAAAGGATACTCAATGCTGATTTTATTGTGTAAATTTAATAACTTTTAAATGCTAGACATTGCATATCTAGATTCCAGTATTTTTTACTTTGGTGTAGATCTTCTATTTTGCCTGTATTTGCAGTTTTCAGTTGTGTCATGGATATTTTTGAAAGCTGCTCCAAATTTGCTGGGTTACAAAGTAGAATAGAGATAAACAGTTCCTCACTGTAGTCTGTTTGTTTCACTATGGAGCAAACACTCTCACACTGCCCTAAAGCTGGACCTCACATTGGGGCTTGCAACAGAAATAAATAAAGTGAAAGGATTAGGACATAATGTTTAGAATCAGAGAGACCTCTGTTAGCACTGCAGTTTGTTACCAGTTTGCATTGTGACACCAGGGAAGTTCACTGGCTTCTCTGGTTTGAAGTTTCTTTATCTGTTACATGGAGGTGATAATGTATTCTTCACAGGGTAGTTATGAAGATTAAATTAAATAATGTGTGTGAAATGCTTAGCACAGTTCCTAGTACTTGGCAAATGCTCAATAAATGGCATGAATGGTTACAAATAATGCTATAGAAGAAGACGTGTCACAGTAGCATCACAGAATGAGAGGTTTGGCAATAGTAGCCAGCTTATATGCAGCAACACCTTTTATCTTCCCCCATCCTTTCAATGATGTCCCTTGCCCCACGCATCTCTAAACATAAAAAATACCAGTATTTTGTGTGTGATTTGTTAAGAGTACATCACTAATTCCCCCAGGGATAATGCTTGCTTGAAATCCCCCTAATTTCATTTGCTGAGAGAAAAACTTTAATTCAGCAAACTGAAGGGAATGCAATTTGGTACATTTCATCAATTTATTGCTGCCTCCCTATGCCCAATTGATGCAGGGAAGAACAGGTAAAGACATGGAAAGCAAGCTATAGCATGTTGAAGATTCTACAAGACCTAAATGCAGGCTTATACTTTGGCCAGTCTCAGCTGCAACCCCTGAACCTCTCTCTGTCTGATCATTGCCTGACATTTGTAGCCTCCGCTTATTGATCAGGAGCTCCATATCAGCCTCTTAGGAGCTCCAAGGGATGACACAAAGGAAGCCCACTTCATGGCTTTCCCAAATGAGTATTTTGAATAAATTTGACAAAATTGCTGGGTTCACCTCAGTCTTTCTCATCAGTTTGGTGTGTGTTTATTCTCAGCATTATTTATTAAACATCTATGGAAGATCTGCTCTGTGTGGGTTGTTGTCATAGGCAACATCTCACTCATGAGTGATGTGTATCAATCTTCTATTCCAAACACATTGATTTTCTCATAGACCCTTAAATGCGTGGCCTCTGCTTACTAACTTGCCTTTGCTTGTAAATTTCCCTTGGCTTGAAATGCCTTCTATTTTTCTCTGAGACCCAAATCAAGAGTTATCATTTTAGTTCAGATTAAGCTAACAATCAAAGGGCACAATTTGTTCATTCTTCCATCTATTCTTTTTTTAGTGAATATTTATTAAACGTTTACTGTGTTATCAGCCACAGTGTTTGATGCTGGACATACAAATATCCATGAAATGACATAGTCACTGGCCACCAGGGCTTGTGTGTTTTAGTAAGCGATGTAAACAATAAATAAACTGGATGAGAATATAATAGTGTTTATTATTTACGGAACACCCAGAACACCTATTACATATCAGACACATTTAAAGTTCTTTATGTTACTCAATCTTCCAAAAAGTTTGATAAGTAGGTATGATCATTCATTTTTATACATAGAAACTGAATTTTACAGTTCTGTAATCTACCCAGTGTTTATCACTGAAATCAGAGACCAGGTCCATGTGTCTAGGAAGTTCATATTTTCCCGTTGTGCTACCTCACTCACTGCAGGGCATCCTATATATATCATCGCTTAGTATGACATTCACTTGACTTAAAGGGTCTTTGCAAGCTGTTGAAGCCCAAACACACATGAAGAATCCCAAACAGGGCCTGGAGATTTTGAATATATAGGAGGTATGAATTAAGTACCATCATTCACTGGTATAGGGCAAATCAGCATTTGGGATGGCCTGCGTCAGAGTCAAATGCAGAAGTCAAGGCCAGACAGGTGTGGGCACCAGATTCTAAGGAGCTGCCCAATGCCTGGTTCAGCCTTGGTAAGAAGACAAAGGACAGGAATTAGGGACAGCTCTTGACAGTTCTAGAAGAATTTGTGTGGGTGACATTTTCTAGTCTAGGAGCTCCTGTGAGGTTCTTTGATCTGCCTCCTAGCACCCCCTGTCCCCATCATGTCTTTCTTTCAGCTCTTTGTTGGTTTTGCGACGTACAGTTCTCTCGAGGCTGCATCTAGCCAACAAGTACTTTCTGGACTAGCCTCTTGAGCCAGGCAACACCATTAAAAGTTTCTTGGAAAAGAGCATGACTGAAAGTGCAGGAACCATAACAGTCTCTGTCATTATTACCCTACTTTGAGCAAGTCATATTTTTTTCTCTTAATTTAACTTTCTTCATTTAAAAATATGTACACGTGACTATGAAATGTTTGCAGATGAACACAAGTGACAGCTAACAGCAGTTGACTCTGGGGAGAGCACTTTTAGGGCTGAGGGAAGAGAGAATACTTATTTCTTTACAGCATTTTAAATGGTTTGCATTTTAGCATATTCATATATATACACACTCTATATGCAGCCACACATGTATATGTACCATATAAAGACACATATACATATACATATATATATAATTGTAATTATCACTTATTATGCTCCAGACACTGACTATAGAGTTTTAACCTATCAATCAAAGGATTTGCCTCCACAGTAGACAATGGGCTCTTAGATGCTAAAGATGTAGTCTTGGTCACCTGTGTTTACCTGAAAACTAACATAGCGTCTGGCACATGGTAAATGTTAAATAAATGTTTGTCAAATTGCTTACTTTTGAAAAATAAATAAATCTGTAGAATAGAATGTTAAATTAAACAATCTTCTGGGCCGGGCGCAGTGGCTTACGCCTGTAATTCCAGCACTTTGGAAAGCTGAGGCGGGTGGATTACAAGGTGAAGAGATCGAGACCATCCTGGCCAACATGGTAAAACCCCATCTCTACTAAAAATACAAAAATTAGTGGGGCGTTTGGCACATGCCAGTAGTCCCAGCTACTTGGGAGGCTGAGGCAGAAGAATCGCTTGAACCCAGGAGGCGGAGGTTGCAGTGAGCCGAGACTGTGCCACTGTGCTCCAGCCGGGCAACAGAGCCAAGACTCTGTCTCAAAAAAAACAAAAAAAAAAGACAAAAAAAACCAAAGAAACAAAAAACAGTCTTCTGAAATGTGCCTCCAAAGCTTGGGTATCTGTATATTAAACATGCACCCCAAGAGGATTTGAGTCTGTAGGCAAGATTATGTATCTGTGACTATCTTGCTCCCTAGTACAGAATGTTAGGATCTGTGGTCTGGGAAGTCAGAGCCCTTTCATGGACCACCAGCAGCAACTGTCCATTTGGATTCTGCGGCGGAAACTGTTTTCTCTATATCTTCTGACCTTTGCTGTGGGTTACAGGATGAAGGCTTGAAGGTTTCCAGGTGTTTGTAGCAGAAGATTAAGGCATAGATCAAGAGAGTATCTTGTTCTGAAGAAGGCAAGCAGCAAATGTGGCAGGTGAAGACTTCAGGGAAATTCTTTCATACCAAGACTTTCCTTCGGGCGCTGCAGAGGAGTTAGTGCTGTAGGGGTGACTTCCTCCTAGGAGCCAGCCTGTCGTCTTCCAGGCCTTTTTTGTGTGACATCTGCTCTAGCAGCCGGGAGCTGGGTCACGAGTTTCCTTTCTGTCTTGCTTCTGTGCAAGGTGGTCCAGAGGCAATAGGAAGAGGAGCAAGGGAGGGAGAATACTGTGTACGCAGAGTTTAAGAGATGTCTTCAGGGCTTGGAAAAATGTAATTCTGTTTGAGCAGTTTCCTGGCAGTTTTGCAACTCATCCCCCTGAATTAGGGACCAAATGAAGTCATTAGGCCCTAATCAAAAGCAGCTAATCAGGAGTCAGTGGGAGCTCTACCAATTAATCGCGGCTGGAATCCAGCAAGCTGAAGTATCCAAGGCTGGATGAATAAGAGTAATGAAATTAGTATCAGTGCTGTGCAGTACTGCACAACTTCAAGAACAGGCTACAGGCTGCTCAGCTCTTCCTGCCATATGACAAATTAAGGCTCACTGTCAAAACATAGATGAGTTGGGAAGCAGTTTCGAGCTTGCCCTGAACTTTTTGTTAAGTCAAGATGTGGTTAAGCTAGAGTCAAAAGTGGAATCATGAAAAAAACAGATGAAAGTTGATTTTTGAAGGTGTGATAATGTGACTGAAGATCTCTTTCACAGCGTGTAAATAATTTACACCCAGATTCTTTGTTGATGTATTGTCCTTTATTCTTTCATTTAACTTGCAAAGACAGAAGTTGTTTCAGGCGAGTCTTTTGTCCTGTACTCAGCACCACACCGGGTGCAAGGTAGCTGCTAAATAAATAGTTATAGATTCATTTAATTAATTCAGGGCAGAGAAAAAATTTGAACTGAGAATTTTAAATTCCAAATTTTGCACACCTTATCTCATACCACTTAGAAGGATTCAGCACCCTTTTCTTTCTTTCTTTTTTTTTTTTAATTTTTATTGTATTTTAGGTTTTGGGGTACATGTGAAGAACATGCAAGATTGTTGCATAGGTACACACGTGGCAGTGTGATTTGCTGCTTTCCTCCCCTTCACCTATATCTGGCATTTCTTCCCAT
>CAUYLG010006246.1:0-88827 GCA_963573385.1 Cacajao melanocephalus | reverse complement strand
CCACCTATGAGTGAGAACATGTGGTGTTTGTTTTTCTGTTCTTTACATCCTTTGTTAGTTGTATTCCTAGGTATTTTATTCTCTTTGTAGCAATTGTGAATGGCAGTTCGTTCTTGATTTGGCTCTCTTTAAGTCTGTTATTGGTGTATAGGAATGCTTGTGATTTCTACACATTGATTTTGTATCCTGAGACTTTGCTGAAGTTGCTTATCAGTTTAAGGAGATTTTTGGGCTGAGATGATGGGGTCTTCTAAATATAAAATCATGTCGTCTGCAAATAGAGACAATTTGACTTTCTCTTTTCCTAATTGAATACTCTTTATTTCTTTTTCTTGCCTGATTGCTCTGGCTAGAACTTCCAACACTATATCGAATAGGAGTGGTGAGAGAGGGCAACCTTGTCTAGTGTCAGATTTCAAAGGGAATGCTTCCAGTTTTTGCCCATTCAGTATGATATTGGCTGTAAGTTTGTTGTAAATAGCTTTTATTATTTTGAGATATGTTCTTTCAACACCTAGTTTATGGAGAGTTTTTAGCATAAAGGGCTGTTGAATTTTGTGGAAGGACTTCTCTGCATCTATTGAGATAATCATGTGGTTTTTATCTTTGGTTCTGTTTATGTGGTGGATTATGTCTATAGACTTGTGTATGTTGAACCAGCCTTGCATCCCCGGGATGAAGCCTACTTGATCGTGATGGATAAGCTTTTCGATGTGCTATTGCAATCGGTTTGCCAGTATTTTACTGAAGATTTTTGCATCTATGTTCATCATGGATTTTGACCTAAAGTTTTCTTTGTTGAGTCTCTGCCAGGTTTTGGTATCAGGATGATGTTGGTCTCCCTCTTTTTGGATTATTTGGAATAGTTTCGGAAGGAGTGGTCCTAACTTCTCTTTGCATGTCTGGTAGAATTTGGCTGTGAACCCATCTGGACCTGGGCTTTCTTTGGTTGGTAGGCTATTAACTGCTGCCTCAACTTCAGCCCTTGTTATTGGTCTATTCGGGGTTTCAACTTCTTCCTGGTATAGGCTTGAGAGGGTGCAAATGTCCAGGAATTTGTCCATTTCTTCCAGGTTTACTGGTTTGTGTTCACAGAGTTGTTTGTAGTAATCTCTGATGGTAGTTTGTATTTCTATGGAATCTGTGGTGATATCCCCTTTATCATTTTTTTATTGCATCTATTTGATTCTTCTCTCTTTTCTTTTTTATTAATCTGGCTAGCAGTCTGTCTATGTTGTTGATCTTTTCAAAAAACCAGCTCCTGGATTTATTGATTTTTTTGAAGGGTTTTTTGTGTCTCTGTCTCCTTCAGTTCTGCTCTGATCTTAGTTATTTCTTGTCTTCTACTAGCTTTTGTATTTTTTTGATCATGCTCCTCTAGTTCTTTCAATTTTGATGATAGGGTGTCGATTTTAGATCTTTCCTTACTTCTCATGTGGGCATTTATTGCTATAAATTTTCCTCTAGATACTGTTTTAAATGTGTCCCAGAGATTCTGGTACATTGTGTCTTCATTCTTGTTGGTTTTGAAGAACACCTTTATTTCTGCCTTCATTTCATTGTTTATCCACTCAACATTCAAGAGCTGGTGTTCAGTTTCCATGAAGTTGTGTGGTTCTGAGTGAGTTTCTTAATCCTGAGTTCTAATTTGATTGTACTGTGATCTGAGAGACTGTTTGTTATGATTTCCATTCTTTTGAATTTGCTGAGGAGTGATTTACTTCCAATTATGTGGTCAATTTTAGAGTAGGTGTCATGTGGTGCTGAGAAGAATGTATGTTCTATGGATTTGGGGTGGAGCGTTCTGTAAATGTCTATTAGGTTTGCTTGGTCCAGGTCTGAGTTCAAGTCCTGGATATCCTTGTTAGTTTTCTGTCTCATTGATCTGTCTAATATTGACAGTGGAGTGTTAAAGTCTCTTACTATTATCGTGTGGGAGTCTAAGTCTCTTTGTAGGTCATTAAGAACTTGCTTTACGTATCTGGGTGATCCTGTATTGGGTGCGTATATATTTAGGATCGTTAGCTCTTCTTGTTGCATTGATCCTTTTACCATTATGTAATGCCCTTCTTTGTCTCTTCTGATCTTTGTTGGTTTAAAGTCTATTTTATCAGAGACTAGGATTGCAATTTCTGCTTTTTTTTGCTTTCCATTTGCTTGGTAAATCTTCCTCCATCCCTTTATTTTGAGCCTTTGTGTATCCTTGCATGTGAGATGGGTTTCCTGAATACAGCACACTGATGGGTTTTGAATTTTTATCCAATTTGCCAGTCTGTGTCTTTTTATTGGGGCATTTAGCCCATTTACATTTAAGGTTAATATTGTTATGTGTGTATTTGATCCTGCCATTTTGATGCTAGCTGGTTGTTTTGCCCATTAGTTGACACAGTTTCTTCATTGTGTTGATGCTTTTTACCATTTGGTACGTTTCTGGAGTGGCTGGTACTGGTTGTTCCTTTCTATCTTTAGTGCTTCTCTCAGGAGCTCTTGCAAGGCAGGCTTGGTGGTGACAAAATCTCTCAGCAATTGCTTGTTTGTAAAGGATTTTATTTCTCCTTTGCATATGAAGCTTAGTTTGGCTGGATATGAAATTCTATGACTGTGAGCATACCCAATGTTGTGCCAATTGAGGAGAAAAATCAGAAGCTTAAGAAGGATGGGACATAGATGTCACTAAAATAATCCAACCAGTCACTAAAGAAATAAACAAAGAACAATAACAATCCCTGTAAGGGGCACATTAGTACCCAGAGTTGTGATGATATATTATCTGAAGTGTCCAGTTACCAATAAAAATTTATGAGCAATGAAAATAAATAAGAAAGTATGACCTATATGCCATAAAGAAAAGCAGGCAACAGAAACAGACTGTGAGAGAGACAAGATGTCAGATATACCAGAAAAGACTTCAAAGTAGCTGTTAAATATATGTTAATGAATGAAAAAACTATGGTTAAAAGATTAAAGTAAGATGTGATGACAATGTCATGTCAAATGGAAAATACCAATAAAGAGACAGAAATCCTATTAGAAGTTAAGATGTAAATTTTTGATTTCAAAGGTAGAATAAGTAAAATAAAATATTTACTAGAGTGGCTTAAGTAGATTTAAACTGGCAGAAGAAAAAATTAATTTCTAGATCAATAGAAATTATGCAATCAGAAGAGGAAGAAGAAAAATGAAGGAAAGTGAGGAGAGCTTCAGAGAAATGTGGGACACAAGTGCACCAAAATACATGTAATAGTACCAAGAAGAGAGAAGAAGTACAAAGAAGCATAAAAAACAAACAAATAAATAATGGATGAACAGTTCTCAAATTTGTTGAATCACACTAACCTATGTATTCAGGAAGCTCAACAAACCTGAATTGGGTTAAATATGCAAAAAGATTCATGAACAGATACATCATAGCAAAAGTGCTGAAAGTCAAAGACAAGGAGAAAATCTAGAAAGCAGAAAGAGAAAAATAACTCATAATTTACAAGAGTATCCCCCAAAGATTAGCATATGACTTCTTAGCAGAGAAAAATGGAGGCCAGATGCAATGGAATAAGATATCCAAAGCGCTGGAGTAAAAAGAAAAGAGTCAACCAAGAACCTTATATCCAGCAAAGTTATCTTTCAAAAATGAAGGTGAAGTAAGGACGTATTCAAATAAACACAAACTGAGGCAATTTGTTTCTAGCAGACCCACCTTAAAAGAAATACTGATGAAAATTCTGGCTGAAAGCAAGTGACCCCAGATGATAATCTGAATACACATGAATAAACAAAAAGCACTGGTAAAGGTAACTATGTAATTATAAAGGCAGTACAAATGCATATTTTTTACTGTTTTCTCTGAACAGATTTGAAAAGTTATTATATAAAAATATGTACATAATGTGTTATAATGTATTTGCAAATAAATGAAATGGGTGAGAACAAGCTGTATTTGGCAAGGGTAATGACCTCTGATAATAACACAAATCAATAGGCACAAATGAAGAGAATCAGAAAGGATAAATAAGAATATTAATATGACAATAGCTATGTGCATATACTTTCTCTTCTCTCAGCTTCTTTAAAAGTCGTAAAATTATATAGTAATTTTAACAATGTGTTAGTGAGTTAGTAATATTTGCAGGTGTAATTTGTATAACAATAGTAGTACAAAAAAGGGAAAAAGAGAATAGAGCTTTATGGGAATAAATAGCCTGCCATTTCTCATTACATTCTTTATGGTTATGTATTCTAATTTAATCTTCCTTGCTGCTGGTATCTATGGATGAATCAAATTTCTGCGATTAAATTTCATATTAGTCCATTCTAGAATGTCAGTAATAAAGTTCTGACCAGGGTTTAACATAATAATGAGCGAAGTAATATTTGTCTTGTGGACACTTGTGATAGGCATTATATACCTTGTTGTTTTTCATTTATCATGCCCAATATTTCTTTTACTAGTAGGCACTTTATTCACCTACCCCACATTGATTCACAATTTCAATTGATAAATTGGTTTTAGATAAATACTCTATCATATAAGAAGGTACATTGATGCTTCCTGTTTATTTTTAAAAGCATAAAAAAATTCATGGGCATTGTTATGGGCTGAATTTGTCTCCCCAAAATTCACATGTTGAAGTTCTAGCCCCTAGTACTTTGAATGTGACTGTATTTGGTGACAGGAGCTCTGAAGAGGTAATTAAGTTAAAATGTGATCATAGGGGTGGGCCCTAATCCATTAGAACTGGTGCCCTTATAAGAAGAGATTACAAGATTAGGTCAGAGATAGAGCACAGAAGATCATGTGAAGATGCACAACAAAGACAGCTATCTCAAAGCTAAGAAGAGAAGCCTAAGAAGAACTAACCTTGCTGACACCTTGATCGTGGTCTTCACTTCTATTCTCCAGAATAGAGAAAAAACAAATTTATACTGTTTTAGCTACCTGGTCTGTGGTACTTTGTTATGACAGTTCTGACAATCGAATGCAGATGTATAGAGGATTGAAGGATAGATGCATGATTAAGTATAGTAAGATGTTGATAGAATCTAGGTGGTGGATGTTCAGATGTTCGTTGTAAAATTTTATAAATTTTTGGTGTGTTTGAAATTTTTTATAGTACATCTTTTTTGGGAGAAAACTCTATTATAGGAATCATAATTTGGTTTTACCAGTTCATAGCATATTTAATAGACAATACAGAAATTTATGACCTATAATTATTGTTTTACTCATTTTGAGCTACCTTCCTCCCTTTTTTTGGTATTGTTATGTACACACACCTCCATATAATTCAATTTATTCCATCTGACTATATTGATTACTTATTTTATTGATCACATTGTGACCATTTGACTTCTATGGATCCTCTCTTCTAGTTGGGCCCATGTATCTCTGAAGAGGTTTTTGCTTTCTTGTAACATGTCCATAATAATTTTTCCCACCCCAGGTTTCTGTTTTTACTTTAAATTTACTTGTTTAAAGAATGACTTTCTTTATGTAATTTGAACTTTTTTTTCCTAGCCAGTTGTCCCAAAGACTTGTGAATTAATGCCAAAATGATTAAACTAATGTTATTACTTTTAAGTTTACTCAAAACTAACCTGATCTTCTTCTTCTTCTTTTTCCTGGAGGTGGGGAGGTCAGAGCCAGGGGTTGATGGGAGTGGTCCGTAATTAAGAGAATCCATGTGTTCAGCTTTTTGCTAATTTATTTCCTCACCAACACTTGTTTAGATACTGTCTGAAGGACAGTTGAACCCCATATTGTATGTCACAATTGATAGATGGTTTACTGATTGCTGGAGAGATTTACAGAATTTCAAGAGTTTGTTCTGATTTTGTGCACTTTGTTCAGCAACCAGAATGCATGTGTTTTTGCTGACGGAACATGGACCAGGCTCTTTCATGTTGTTTTCATTTGTTTCTTCTTGTGCAAAGAGGCAAATTAGTATGTATACTCAACCCTATTTTTCATGGGGTGCTAGGGTTACTGCCACGTATTCATAGCTGGGTTGGGTGGACTGTGTCTGGGACCCAGCGTATTCACTGGTGTGCCTCTTGATACTTGCACTTACTGGCAGGTGGGAAATTGGGTAACCACTGAATGACAGGAGTAAGACAACTAAATACACAAACTACGTGAGGAGTAAGTTCTGGTTCACTCTGCTAGGCAAGTAAGTTAGACTAGCTGAAGTGCTGAGTTGAGGTTAAATATATCTTAAATGGGTGGTGAAGAAATGAAGTGATAAATATCAGATTGGACCTTGGGACCTGCTGTAGCAACAGAGACTGTAGCTTTCTTACCCTTTAAGCCTATTGTCGTAGGTGATTGAAGCGGTCTACAAGCTTGAAGCAAACCTCAGGTCTGTATATGTGTACTTTTTCAGGGAATAGGTAATAGTATTATGATCTCTCAATAGCAGAGGCCGTAAGTATTGTAGCGAAGGAGCTAAATATACTGGTAGAGCACAAGCAGATCTGAATGGTGTAAAGACTAGACATTGCTTAATATGTCTCTAGAGATTCTCTTGGCCTCACCTCATTCCAAGCCCTTGAAGCACTGCTGTGGTGCCTGCTGACATGGAGGCTGTGCTGTGCTTCCCAGAGCCCCCCGCCTCATTCTGCCTCCTTCACTCCCTTTCTAGAGTTTTCCCCAAGAGCATTCCCCAAGAAGCCACTGTATCCAAATCTCCATCTCAGAATTTTTTCCCAGGACCCCAACCTGTGAGAGCTACACTGTGGACTCTGAGGAGCTTTCTCCAGGCACACCTGACACATATCTTCTTATGCCAGTGCTGTAGGTCCCTCACCTGCAGCCTGCTGCGACTTGAGAGATTCAATGGGCTCTCACTGGCATGCACATACATAACTGGGAAGTGTAGAGAAGCTAATGATCTATGGGTTATACCTTTGATCAAAGGGAGCTGGGAATCAGAAGATAAACGCTCCTCCTTTCTTGTTATTATGCACTATCAGGGAAGTATAGATGACATTTCAATTATTGGACTTTCACTGATAATATTTTAATAATATAGCTCTTTGTGACCTTGACAATGTTGACCGTACAGTGTTCTACTAAAAACATCTCGCTGATGCTGTAAGGACACATAGGTTACAGCACATATTAGTTCTGTTTTTTATTTACCTAACGACTGGATATTCCCCAGTACCATTACTTGTAATTCTCAGCCATCTTGGATATGTCTCTGAAGTTTTTCCTTTCCCCCTCACTGGTGATGAGATATGTTATGTGCCAACCTGACTGGATCATGATATTTAGACATTTGGTCAAACATTATTCTTAATGCTGTGAAAGTATTTTTAAGATGAGATTAACATTTAACTTAGAGGACTTTGAGTAAAGCAGATTATCCCCATAACGTGGGTGGGCCTCATCTAATTAGTTGAAGGCCTAAATAGAAAAAGATGAGCTCTCTTGAGCAAGAGGTCATTCTGCCAGCACACCCTTTCTGAACTTGAACTGTGACTCTTTTCTGGGTCTCCAGCCTGCAGGCCTACACTACAGATTTTGAACTTTCCAAGCCTCCATAACTGTGTGAGCCAATTCTTTAAAATAAATCCCTGTCTCTGTCTATATATCCTGCTGGTTCTGTTTCTCTGGAGAACCCGGACTAATGCACCACCTTAGAACAAAAACACTTTCAATTAAAAATGGAATAAAATTTCAGACACTCCAATGTTATATTCTGTAGTTACTTTTAATAGTTTAATGCCCACAGAAATGGAAAAGATGCCAACAAATATTTTTTCCATTCTAATTTGGAGCATATGGTATTTTCTTAATATGAAATCTCCAAGTTTTATTGTACACATATTTTCAACATCTTTTAATTTGTTGGGTTTCATGAAGATATTTTAACATTAAGCCTCCAAAGTGAAAACATTTTGATTTGTATTTGTAAACCTTTTGATATTAAAAAAAATCACCATTCACTAGATAAGCCATAGAATCTATGACTTCAATATGAGGTTCTAAATCAGGCCAGAAGATGGGAATATTTTCTTCCAAAATTCAGCTAGGGCAAAATAGTGTTGACAGCCATTGTTTTAAACATACTGACATTGATTAATGCCTGATCTATATCCTTTTCTCATTCTGTAAGCTTTGGCCCAACACATCCCTTTTCAAAAAAAAAAATGCCCGAAATATAAAAAATAATTATTGAAATACACAAAAGTCATAATTTAAAAATACTATGAAAATAAGAATGACTAATTAATTCCATCTTACTCATGAGGACTGTAAGCCATAGTGGAAGTAATAAAAATTTAGCATTTTGAAATTCTTACATATCTACCTTAAACATTGCAACCAGTTTCTTCAGCTGGGTCACATATATATATATATACAAAGAAGTTTCAGAAAAATGTTAGCTTACTGCTAAAAAATAGAAATGTGCCATTTTCACCCAAGTAAACTCTGATTGAAAATTATTATTATTATTATTTTTTTGAGATGAGGTCTCACTATGTTGCCCAGGCTGGTCTTGAATTCCTCGACTGGGCACCTTCTACCTAGCTGGGATTACAGGTGTGTGACACTGCACCTAGCCAAAAACTATCTTTTAAACCTCTATTAGCTATGAATGCAATTTGTTCAAATTTGTAGACTCGAGGCCAAAGAGAGGGATCTAATCTATATTATGAGTAACTTATTGGTTTATTAAAATTTTAGGTAAAATAAACTTTTATTATTACATAAGTGTTATATCTTCATTATGTTTTACAAAAAAATTGTGGATGTTTAATGTAGCTACAATACAATTCACACATTTTAAGTGCACAGGTTGATGACGTTGACAAACAAACCTTAAAAAACAAGTGTCACAATTAAGATGTAAAATATTTTTACCTTCCTAGAAAGTTCTTTCATGCCCCTTTACAGTCCATTGTATAAATGTGTTACATAGAATTATTTTACCAATTTAAAAAGTAACCAACATAGTACCCAATTCCACACCAAGTTCCACAACATTTCTGGTAAGAAGCCCCTTCCTCAGTTCCTCCTCTATCAGTGAAGTCAGAGGACCCCTTAAAATTACTTGCTCTCCTTGTCTCATCTAAATACTGAGTCATTCATTCAGTTGCCGTGATGATGTAATACCTGTATATTTCATAGAAATATCTCCTACTTGCGTTTGAAGCTGTAATTCCTTTTATTATGACAATTTCCTTCTCTTCCCATTCATCTTTTTTAAACACCCCCATTCTCTGCTTGCTCAGTCTTAAGTTACTGAGATAAAACCCACTTAGTCCAGCAGAGAGGCTCATCTTCAGGCTTATTAATTACTTTGCTGGCCTAGGTGGCTGCCACCTTTCCTGACTCATGAGGGAGCTGGCGACTGAGCACACATGGCACTGACTTGTGCATGACATGGCACCTACCTCCCAGTCATGGTGGTCTCCATGCTGTTCGCAGTCATTTTCCCCTGATGAATGGGGGTGGGAGGACAATGCCTTCTCTTCTGCCATCTTGAGCTCCTGTAGGTTTGGTATAGATTCCCATTAATCAGGCTAGTGCAGCTCTTTCACTTTTTCAGGTTGAATAGTGTCATGGGCAGTGAGGCAGTCTGCTGCTAATTCTCTGTAAGCATTGATCTCTGCTCAAGACTGCTTTAAATTTCCTGCCATCCTGACCCTTATTTTGGCCTAACCCTGCAAAAAAGCCATGTTTCCCTTAATGCCAGCTTCGAAGCCATTATCATTCCATTTAAAAGTTAACCCCAAGAGTATAATTTCAAAGAATAACTAGAATAACTTTGGAATTGCCTCTCTCCAGGCTCCCTTGTTTTTTCTCCACCCCTACATGCACAACTGGCCCTGTAGTCGGTCAAATGCATGCTGACCGTTGAGAGAGGCATCCCTCTGAGGAACTTTATCTTGGGTGTAAGTGGAGGCTCTTCTGGTGGTTTCAGTGCTTGGTACTCATCCTGGGCAGCCACATTCCCTGTGGCTTGCATTAGTCAAGTTTTATAGCCAATGTCCCTGTGGGCATGGGCTCTCTCCCTGCTCACAAGGCTCTCCCTTGGGCTGCTCCCTCATTTGGGTTGGTTAAGCTATTACCTCCCTTAGAATAACCAGAAGCCATGCTTAACTCAGAGGAGCAACATACCCCTTTCCGACTTCATACAGGCCTGTACTCCTTGTGTGACTCAGAGTGTCATAGGTTGAAATTATTAGAAGCAAAGTTCTAGACAAGATTTTGTGATTTAATGAGGGAGTATTTTTCAGTTCAAGGAACTATGAGGAACAGACCAAAGCCAAGAGATAGGGAAGGGAAAGGAGATGAGCAGGGATATGGTGTCAGGATAAATCTAACCTTGGTCTTACCTCCTGGAAGCAACAGAAGAAGGACCCCGAGCCCAAAGCGCAATATGGAGTTGTCTTGTCTTGATGCAAGGTGACTGCAAGCTTGTGTACACCTGTCACACATGCATTCATGGGATCTGGCTGCTCCTGGATGAGGAGAGTAGGATACACAAGGTTTTGGCCAAAGTTAGTTCTTCTAAACAGAAACACCTGTGCCTCATGGCAGCCGCCAGCACTCACAGAAGGTGGGATATGTGTGCACCAGCCTGACAAAGAGGATCTGGGTGAGCATCACAGCATCTGCCTCTCATAGGTTTCTGATCATGCAGGAATACAACCATGAATCATGTGACTGGTGAGGGCATAAGAATAGTTGAGCTGAGTGATCAGGCAAAGCCTGTGGCTTGTGTTCATTGCATTTACAGCAGTTGGCAAGGTGCGGGGAGCGGCAGTGTGCTAATCTCATCATTGTAGTTGTTTAAGCAGTTAGATAGAAGGCAAGCTCTCCATGTGTGCCCACCTGTCCCTTCCTCCCCATGGATGGAGATGCTGTGCCAATGTTCTCCAGGGTTCTTAAAGCAGGGCTGTTGGAGGGTGCTGGCAGAGATCTAGCATTTAAACACATTTTCAGTGAGAAGCACACACTGGTAGATAATTGTTTACAAGAACAAAAGGCTAAAGCAAACAATCTGTCTGAAATGTATTATTTTCCAGTCAGCCAGACCTGAGAAGTGCTGTCAATCAGCTGTAGGAAGCAGACTCGGGCCTTGTCTGCGCTTCACTTTTCAATTGTTTGGTGGTTGCAGACTGCAAAATGAATTGCTGGAGTCCATTTGTAATGCATTCCCCATGCTCCTTGCTGGGGTGCTGAGGAAGGAAACTGATATTTATCAGAAGACTGCGTTTAGGTAGGCACTGGGCTAAAATCATATGAATCTGATTATTCTATGAGTCTAACATCATATGAGTCAGATAAGGAAGCTGATAATGAGAATGTTCAAATGGTTCTTCCAAAGACAGCTAATAAAACTAGAGGTAAGGTTCACCTCCAGGCCCAAAGTCCTGAGATTTCTACTAAAGACACTGCTTTCTAGTATAAGAAAAATTAAAAGGAGAATGAAGCTTACTCTTAAAGATCTGTCCCCAGATGTCTGCTATGGAGTGGAGTAACTATATATTCTCATACAATACACATTGTCTGAAAAACATGAGCATAAGGCACAGGTTGACAAACTTTTTGGTAAAGGGCCACATAGTGAATATTTTGGACTTTGAAAGCCCTACAGTCTCTGTCACAGCTATCCAACTCTACTGAATGGTGTGAAAGCAGCCATAAACAATATATAAACAAATAGGTGTGGCAATATTCCAATGAAACTTAAGGACACTAACATTTGAATTTCATATAATTTTCACTTGTCATAAATTATTCCTCCCACTCTACCCTGCAATCATTAAAAAATGTAAAAACTATTCTTATCTTGCAAACTGTGCAAAAACAGAAGAACAAGAGTTGGCCCACCTGCTATGGTTTCCTGACACACACACACACACACACACACACACACACACCACACGAGAATTCTTGATGTTACTTTGAGCATTAAACTCCTTGAAGCTAGAGAGAGATTTTTTCATGTTGATTTATATATTTATCTCATTTTTTAGTTATAATTTGAGACAAATTGTTTTTTTCCTACTGTTGCTATGTTTTATAGTTCATACACATGTGCATGTGTACATATACATTTGTGTACATATATGTATGTGTGTACATATACATGTGTACACACACATGTACATATACATGTATATATACAGATAGTTCACATATATGAACCATAAAACATAGCAACAGTAGGGAACAAACAAGTCATTTGTCTCCTCAGACAAATTAAGAGTAAAAAGTAAGGCACACTGAACTGCTAGAACGCCATTTGCCACATGCAGGTACATGTGTAAATCTATCTGTTGAAACAATAGCAGGCTTATGCACATGTTTAACTCAAATTTTAGTTTCAAATAGCACTTGTGGGGTTTATAGAATTAGGTTTTTAGGCAATTCCTTAAAATAGCAAGATTGAATAGAGGTTTATGTCATAGAAACATAATGGAAAAAGCCTTTAATGGGCTTCCATTATTTTGCTGTTTGGATAGCGTTTTGGAGTGAGTTAAATGGTAGGGGGAAAAAGTGCCAAGTGAGGCCTATAGTCGGGAAACTATTCCTCACATTTCCTATTCAAAGAACCGAATTAATGATATTAACACCTAGCATTACTGTAATATTTCATTATTTACACAATCTTCCCCATAAAGTGTCTTATTTAATTCACACAAAGTTTTGCTAAGGTAGGCATTTCACTAATTTAACAGCGAAAATTGAGACTTATAAAATTTAAATGTTTTGCCTGTGACCCATTTGGTAACTTGTATTTAGGACTGAAACTGAAATATTATCTGATTCTTAGTCTAGTATTCTTTCCTTTAGACTTTTGGATATTTCTAGGTATTATATGAAAAGGAAAGTTCCATGACCAAACTATTTGAACAATGCTGGGGTAAACCATTATCTTTATCCTGACTTCTCAAAACCTTTCATGAGCTAATGTAATATATAGATTGATAAAATAATATTGACCGCAGTGTTTCCCAATTTATTTGACCTTAGAATCATTTCTTTTTCCACAGAGAGTATTTTCTAGGCCACTATTCCATAAAATGGGCTTTAGGAAGTGTTAGCCCATACAGGAACTTGTAATAAATTTGTGATCCATGAAGGGAACCACGAAAGACCTGAATTCTCCTGTTAAGGCTTTCCACAATAATAACATCTATTTTCAAGAAAGACACTTAAAATCCCATCTGAGAACAGAGTGATTTAAGGTAAAATTGTATCCTACCAAATAATAGTTTAATTCCATGTAGGGCAGTGTTTTTAATTGTGTATTATTAGGAGTTGACCAGTACTTGATTTCCAGTGACTGCCATTTCCTCTGCCTTCATTCCTTCCCAGCCCTCTGTGAATATGCACCCACCATGGCTCCAGTCTGCACAAAGTGCTCTTCAATGCTGACTCAAAAGTTTTGGCTGGACTCGAAGTTTTAGCAGAATCTAAGTTCTAGAAGTCAGAATTTACAGGAGCTTGTGATGGTTCAGAGTGGATTGAAGAATGCAAAGTATTGATTCTGGGTGTGTCTGTGAGGGTGTTGCCAAAGGAAATTAACATTTGAGTCAGTGGGCGAGGAAAGGCAGACCCACCCTTAATCTGGGTAAACACCATCAAATCAGCTACCAGTGTGGCCAGAATCCAAAACCGGCATGAAAAGACGAGACTGGCTTAGCCTCCCAGCCTACATCTTTCTCCCATGCTAGATGCTTCCTGCTCTAGAACATTGGACTTCAGCTTTGGGACTCAGACTGGCTTCATTGCTCCTCAACTTGCAGACAGACTGTTGTGGGACCTTGTTATCATGTGAGTTAATACTCCTTATAAACTCCCATGTATGTATATATGGAAATATATGTATATTCTATTCGTTCTGTTTCTCTAGATAATTCTGACTATTACAGAGCTCTTTAAACAATCTCATTTGGAATTGGCAGTTTCCTTTCTCTGCCTATAATTGTGTCCTTCTGTCATTCATTGGAACAAGTAGATGTTCATGTTATGAATGTTCATTGAGGCATTACCATGTGCCAGGCCTATCCTGGGTACTGATTATATGGTAATGGACAAGACCAAGTCTCTGCTGCATTCTATGCCTTTGCCACTTCAGACATGATCTTGATATTATCCCCTCTCCTTTGCAGAAATGCAGCTGCTTTACTCCCCATTTGACGTAGTAGGTCCTTCTTTGGCCCTCTCTTTGTTCTGCCTTGCTGCCTGTTGTGCCACTGAGCTCACCGGCATGGTAAATGAGCCTATTCTCTTTTGCCTACTCTAGGAAACTGATAGCAGCTTATTAGAGCATGAGCTATTAAAGGTCTTCAAGGCTATATCATGTCTCAGCAGCAGAGAGTGATATGATTGGCTATAAGTTATGATGCAGAGGACTGGCAGTACCCATGTCATTTATTTAATCCCTTTGGAAACGACAACTGTATTAGTCAGGGTTCTAAAGAGAAATAGCAACAATAAGATAGATTGGGGGTACTGGTGTAAGTCCTGAAGGCTGATGGTCTAAAAACTAGGGCACTGACATTCAGGGTTAAAAAGATAGATGTTCCAGCTTAAGAAGAGAGAGAGTGAATTTACCCCCTCTCCATCTTTCTGTTCTATTCAGGCCTTCAGTGGATTGACACACTATTGATGTCTGATCACATTGGTGAGGGAAGAACTTTACTCAATCTTCCGATGCTCATTTCTTCTGGAAACACCCTCACAGAAACACACAGAAATAATGTTTTACCACCTATGTGGGCATCCCTTAGCCTACTTAAGTTGACAAACAAAATCAGCCATCACACAAAACCTCTGTTAATCATGTTAATCAACTTCCTGTTAATACTAATTATGACTACTATCTTTTGACAGAAGAAAGATCTTCCAGTTCTTTATTCAGAGAAAGAAAACTCTAAAAACTTTGTAATTGACTTAACGTATTGATAGTCTTCATTTTCTAGCTAGATAAAACATTTTGGCAGGAAGGACAGGGGAGGTTAGTAGTTTATTGGATGAGGTGTTCCTCAAGGAAATAACAGCTAATTAGAGTCAAATGATGAGTCACTTCAACATTGACTCAAAGGATGAGTCACTCCAACATTGTTCAGAACTAGAAGGCAGCATAAGAGACAATTCTTGTGGTCAAGAACTTGTGTTTCACATAGTCCTGGGTAAGAGTTAAGATTAGGCAAAGTATCCCAAACTCTCTAAGCCCCTGTGTCCTCATCTATAAACTAGAATAATAACGATAGCTGTTTCACTGGGTGAATGTGAGAGTTAAATGAGTTGATGCATTTGAACTAGTGTCTGCTACATGCATTGCTGAATTACATATTATTGCTTTATAGCCATGTATTTATCAAGCATACACACTGGAAAATCCAGCTCTTTTCAAAGATGAAGAAACAATTCAGAGAAGTGAAAGGATTTTCTCAAGGTCATGCAGTCAGCAAGAGAGAGAGAGAGAGCTGGAATGCAGACTTAGGTTTTCTAAACCCAAGGACATAGTTCTATTTATTGAAAAAAGAAAAATGAAACTAAATATCCATTTTGAAATTAAGGTCTGAATGAAAACTGGAAGATCCTGATCCTTACCTAGATCTTATAAAGAGATAAAATAAACATCTGACTATTTGGCAATAGCTGGATTCCTGGCTGGTATTTTTGCTCACCTGTCTGAGGGATGCATTGTTCTCTTTGATGAGATCGATTTGCAAGCCCCTGCATTGCTAAACCACTCATCTCAATTTAACTATACAATTTGGGAGTGTTGGAACTATGCCATTTTGCAAAAAAAATGATTAAGACAAACTCTAAGAATATTGTGAACTTTATCAGGAAAATCAATTTGTCTAACAAGAAAGTGAATCACTATTGATTTTTTTTCCCTCTAATTGGACTCAGAGCCCTGATAGCTTTTACTAAGTGGTGGCAGTTCGCTTTTGGCAAATGTATTTTTCACTTTGCAGTGGAGCATAACATGCTCTCAAAAGCCTGTGCCACTCTTTCTCTCTTTCTCATTTGCCCAGTTCTTGAAGGTTAGTATGGAAGCTTTTACACATTTCCTATCTGCAGTGACAAGATGTTCATTAGGCCTTTTGTTGTCCTGAGTGGACAATCTCTGTGTTCCTGCAATATGTAGATACATGGGCATGAACACAGACTGGACTCACAGAATAGATGATGCACAATGAGAAAATGTCTAAGACAACCAAGGTAATTAAAGCAACTGTATGCTTTCAATCCAAGATGCCTGAATGGATGTGCTGCATAATTTACAAGCATGACAGAAGCCAGCACCTTCCTACTTGAAAGTCGGCACCTGAGCATATTAAAGCACAGCGCTGATTGCTAGCTGAGGCTTCTGGAAAATAGTGGCTTTTTGGACCAGGTAGGATCCTTCTTGATAGATTCTAGAAGGACTAAGGGCATTGCTGGGCATGTGAAGCTAGAGAGGGGCGAAGACAAGGATTCAGAGTGTCACTGAATCCTTCTTCTCTAACACAGGCCTGTTTCTGTCTCCTACAGCTAACATGTCTCATTTCTTTCCCTTCTTCTGTTTCCTTCTAATTCTAATTCAGAATCTTGGCATTGATGTAATAGTTTTAATTACTATAATATCTGTTGATTTTTTGCATTTATCATTTAATTCTTCTTTCTGCTCTTAGATTTTTAGTCTTTCTGCTTCATTTCCATTTTTCTGTATTTTTTCTTTTCTATTCTATCAAGCAAGAAAGAGTTGACTCATCAGTTCTGGATCCTTCAAACCCTGGACATTCCCCAGGAAGGCCTGTTTTTGCAATTAGCACCTGGCTGGTTATTAGAGGAATGAATTCTGAGCCCTTGGATTAATCTGCTTGATAAAAAATAGTATTGTATGTCTGAGACCTTGTGCCATGTGATCCAGTGTCAACAATATGATCTATAGTGCATGCCTGTTTTTGTATGCCTGAGGTCTTGCTATCACTGCGTAGCTGAAGTCAGTCAGGCAGATGCTGCATGATGAGCTCCAATAAAAACCCTAGACTGAAGGCTTGGGTGAGTTTACCTGCTTGGCAAACCTTTGCGTGTATTGTCATACATCCTTTCTGGGAGAATTAAGCACATTCATACGACTCCACTGGGATAGGACAACTGACAGCTGGTGCTTAGACTCTCCTGGACTTTACCTCATGTACTTTTCCCTTTTGCTGATTTTGATCCATTTCCTTTCACTATAAAAAAAATCACAACTCTGAGTACAATAGCTTCTTTGAGTCCTATGAGTCCTTGTAGTGAATAATCTAGCCTAGGGTGGTCTTGGGGATACCTGACATACTTACATTTTAATGTTAATTTTTAAAATTTAAACTTTCCCCTTATTTCAAAGTTTTTAATTCTATATTTCTTAATATTCTACTTTTGATCTCCTATTGATTTTACATTCATATTGTATATTTTTACCTGATTAACTTTTAATCTTTTTTCTAAATTTTCATAGATTTTTAAATATCAGGTTTACATATTTTTGTTTTTAAATTATCTTCTAATTTATTTTGATTTCTATTTTATTTTAAGCTTATAGTATTGTTTCTTCTTAACTTCCTATCTTCTTATTATTTTGTGATACTTGTTCTCCTTTTCATTTTTACCTGTATTTTAAATTATTTAGGACTCATTTTTATACTAAATGACAGAAAATACAAGTCTTCAGATATAGTACTAAATAGTAAGATAAAAATCACTTAGAGGGCACTGGGGACTATTTTTCTTGAAGCTACTCCTGTATCACCTTGTTTTATATTCAACCTTTATTTTTAAAGTTTAAAAAATTCCTCAACATGAAAACCTTGTGAGGCTACTCGTTAACAAACCTAAAAAACATTCCAAATGAAATCTTCAGAGGACAGTAAGAAGATACAACCTCCACCTGTCAAGTCAAAGTAGGCTACTATGAAAATGATTAATGACCACAGGCATTAAAGTTGAACAAACAAACCAACCCAATTCACTCAAAAGCCTAAATAGATAAGATGGAAAACTGATTTATTGACCTAAAGCCAGACTGCTGTTAAAGAGGGTTGGGATATGCTTATGGTGTTCCATGAGTATTATTACCTGAAGAGGGAATACTTAATACTCAAGTTTCTTTTTAACCTTAAAAGGTGAATGCTTATTACTGAAGTTTAAGAAATACTATCTGAGAATATAGAGCCAAACAACAAAAGCACAAAATGTAGGAGATAAATATTAAAACACTTGGAGACAAATCCAGAAGCTCTAGCGTCCATGAAAGAAAAGATACATGGAAGAAGAAAGCAGTAACTGAGGGATGGAAATAAAAAGCATGAAGAAGAAAGGGGAGGAGACAGAGAAAAAGTTGGATGAGGAAAAGGGAGAAGAGGAAAGACAGGTGCAGCAATAGGAAGAGAAGATGTTGCTAAACTCAAGGAAGACTCAGTTTTTCGGATTAAAAGGGGCTACCAAGTGCCTAATAGCAAATGTGCAGAAGCCGTGTTCAGAATACAAAGCATACTTTAGAAAGTTACCAAAGTGAGGCTGGGTGGGTAGCTCATGCCTCAGCACTTTGGGAGGCTGAGGCGGGTGGATCACAAGGTAAAAAGTTTGAGACCAGCCTGGCCAACATGGTGAAACCCCGTCTCTAGTAAAAATACAAAAGTAAGCCGGTTGTGGTGACTTGTGCTTGTAATCCCAGATACTCGGGAGGCTAAGGCAGGAGAATTGCTTGAATAAGGGAGGCAGAGGTTGCAGTGAGCTGAGATTGCACCACTGCACTCTTAAAAAAAAAAAAAAAAAAAAGAAAGTTACCAAAGAGAAAAATTATCCAAAGAACCTGATAAAGAATAAAAAGCAAGTCTAAAAAGAATAGAAAGAAGTTAACAAATATACAAGCACCAAATTAATGAAGCACCTGCACGCACGTGCACACACACACACACAGAAAAAACTCCACAAAATGGATTAATAGAGCCAAAATATATTCTTTTGGAAAGACTTAAAAATATAACCTCAGTAGTCTAAGAAATTTTAAAAAATTGATATCAATTATACAAGAAACAACAACCACCAAAAATTGGAACTAAATATAGAACTAAATTGGAAATGAGAAAAGAGTAATATGTCCAGTGTTAAAAAAGCAAAAGGGACATACCGATAGTTATGAAGGAGATTTTTTTTTTATTGTGCTTTGGGATCTGGGGTACATGTGCACATCCTGCATCCTGCAGGATTGTTGCATAGGTACATACATGCCATGGTGGTTTGCTGTTTCCATCCCCTCGATTGCCTACATCAGGCATTTTCCTGGTGTTTTCCCTCCCCAACCTCCCTGCCCCCTACTGTCCCTCCCCTCCCCTCCCCTCCACCCTGCAACCTGCTCCAGTGAGTGTTGTTCCCTTCCCTGTGCCCAAGTGTTCTCAATGTTTGTCACCTGCCTATGAGTGAAAACATGTGGTGTTTGATTTTCTGTTCTTTTGTCAGTTTGCTGAGAGTAATAGTTTCTAGATTCATCAGTGTCTCTACAAAGGAAATGAACTCGTTGTTTTTTTATGGCTGTATAGTATTCTATGGTGTATATGTGCCACACCAACCCAAATGCCCATCAATGATAGACCGAAGGAGATTTTTTAAAAAAATAGCAATATGCTTTGTTTTATCTCAATACTCTTGAAAATCTGGATCTATTCTGTCCAATATTGCAGCTACTAGCAGCAGGTAGCTATTGAACATTTGAAATATGGTGAGTCTGAACTGAGTGATGCTATATGTAAGAAACAAACTGGATTTCATAAAAAAAGTGAAATATCTTAGTAATGTTAATTCTGACTATATGCTGAATATATCTGATATTTTGGAAATATTGGGTTAAAGTATGTTATTAAAATTAATTTTACCAATTTCTTTTTTACCTTTTAAATATGAACAATAGAAAATTTGAAATTACATATGTGACTTGTTTTTGTTGATCATAATGTATTTCTGTTGGATAGTGATGGAGAAGTATCCATTTGTGGTCTAACAGGAAACATGCTTATTCAAAAGCGTAACTGAGGAGAACATATGTGACCTAGAGTTAAGAGGAAATAATACTGGATGGTTATTAAGAGGGGCAGGTCCAAAGGGGGCAAGAAAAGCCAGTGATTATGGAACCTAGAAAGAACTGTAGATACAGGATAGGCCTGCAATGAGAGTTGTGGCCACAATCAGAACACAGGCACTGTCCAGGCAGCCTCGTGGTAATGTTGCTCTGCTTCGCTTAGTTTGTCGTCCTCCATGCTAGACAAACACTTAAAATTACAAGTTGAATATCTTTTAATATTTTCAGAAGCCATTGTATGTCTTTTTATTTGCTAATTTGCTCTTTATGCCCGTTGTTCATGTTTCTAATGAATAGCTTTTATTTTTCCTTGTTGATTTGGTAATTAAGGCAGGTTAACTTTGTCTATTATAAAAGTGGCATATCTTTCTCTAAGTTTGTTGTTTGCATTTAAAAAAAATTTTTTTTTGGTATTTTTGAGTATTTTTTTTTTATTCTGACCAAGTTGTTTGCTTTTATGTAATAAAATAGCATTCAGATATGATTTCTGTATTTTGTGTTTGGTTTTGGTAGGGCTTTCCCATTTCTACTTTTTGGAAAAAAACATGCTCATTTAAAAATTCTACTGTTGCTCACGTCTGTAATTCCAGCACTTTGGGAGGCCGAGGTGGGTGGATCACGAGGTCAGGAGATTGAGACCATCCTGGCTAACATGGTAAAACCCTGTCTCTACTAAAAACATAAAAAATTAGCCAAGTGTGGTGGCACATGCCTGTAGTCCTAGCTGCTCGGGAGGCTGAGGTAGGAGAATCACTTGAACCCGGGAGGCGGAGGTTGCAGTGAGCTGAGATTTCACTGCACTCCAGCCTGGGCGACAGAGTGAGACTCCGTCTCAGAAAAAATTCATAAACTCAGTCTAATTATGAGAAAAACATCTGATAAATTACAAAAGATGGTCATCTTACAATATATGTGACTTCAAAACTGTCAATGTCATCAAAAAAGGAAAGCCTGGCTGGGTATGGTGGCTCACGCCTGTAATCCCAGCACTTTGGGAGGCCAAGGTGGGTGGATCACAAGGTCAGGAGTTTGAGACCAGCTGGGCCAACATGGTCAAACCCTGTCTCTACTAAAAATACAAAAATTAGTCTGGTGTGGTGGCACACGCCTGTAATCCTAGCTACTCAGGAGGCTGAGGCAGGAGAATCACTTGAACCTGGGAGGCGGAGGTTGCAGTGGAGACCGCGCCGTGGCACTCCAGCCTGGATGACAGAGTGACACTGTGTCGCGAGAAAAAAAAAAGCCTGAGAAACTGTTACAGCTAAGAGGAGCCTAAGGAGACATGTCAACTAAATCTGAGGTGGTATACACATGATAGAAATCTGGAATAGAAAGATGCTGGGTGAAATAATAGTTAATAATAATGCTTCAATATTGGTTAATAATTGTGACAAGTGTACCATACTAGTGTATGATGTTAATAATAGAGGAAACTATGTATGAAGTATATAGAAACTGTATTATTTTCACAACTTTCCTGTAAATTTAAAATTGTTGTAAAAGAAAGAGCTTATTTAAAAGCAATTAAATGAGGGATGATGAAGGAAAACAAACATCTATAAGGGATCCTTGCAAAAGGGTGTGCCATAATTAAAACAAAGATTGGAAAAACTGGTTTAGAATGATGTTGAGTAAGTATGTTGAGGCTGGACAAACTAGTGTTTCTTATTAGAATAATGTAACTATTTCAACATTAGGCTTTTAATTTTTTCACTGCTTTCATTAAGGAAAAAAATACTTATTCACAATATTTTGATGTTTCATTTTTTTATTCTAATTCATTTTTGTTGAATGACTTTTCATCACTTCTGAATATAATCATATCTTTCTCATTTGACTTACTAATCTGATGACACAGGTTAATAGAGTACCTACTATTTAACCTGCTTTTCATTATAGGGAGAAAATTGCTATTGGAGTAAAATGTTACTGGATTGTGTTTGCTAATATTTTAATGAATATTTCCGTATAAGTTTTATTGTATTTCTACATTATTATGTTTTATGTTATCTTTTAAAGTTTAGTATTCATATGAAGCTGGCAGAAATATTTTGGAGATGTTCTTTCCTTCTTTACACTCTGGAAAAATTTTAATTGTTTGTGTTGCCTTTTCCTTTAAGGGTTGAGCATATTTAAATTATTAAATTCTCTGTGCCTTGTAAATGTTGGCAACCTTGTATTTTTATTTTTTTCACAATTCCTATTGTGGTAAATTTTCCTGATGATAATAAGATAAACATCTATGCACTCACTGCCCAAATAAAAAAATAAAATGTTATTAGGCTTTAGAAACTTCATGTGTATCCCTCCCTAACTTTATCCTCCTCCCTCACTTTCAGATTAACAGTTAGTTAAATTTTGTTTTAATCATTTTCTTGTTTAGTTTTTTTAATCACATATATTTGTATCCTTAAGCTAAGTATTGCCCAGATTTTTTTCTGTTTTTGTACCATATGGAATGAAACTGAATATATTCTTCTGTGATATGAAGTTATTTACTATATGTTTCATCTGTACTGAGGTATGTAGCAGTAGTTCATTCATTTTTATATATACCACATTCGCTAATTTATTTTGCATTTGATAATTATTTGGTTGATTTCTCACTTTTTTACTTCTTTGAATATTCTTGCAGGTGTCTCACGATGCATGGTTTAAATAATTTTAGTTATATATATACATACATATAACTAGTACTGTAATTGTGTTGTAGTATACATTTATGTTAGTAGGGTGATGTCAATAGTTTTTGCGCAACTGCTGTACAATTTGCACTTTTTCTGCAGGAAATGAACATTACCTTTGCTCCACATTCTCACCATTTGGATTATGCCACTTTAATTTTTTTCCAATGAGTTAGAGTAAGATGGTATCTCATTGTGGTTTTAATTTACATTTCCTTGAGAACTAATGAGGTTAAACCTTTTTGTTTTTTTTTTTAACCATCTATTTATTGGCCACTTGGATTTATTCATCTGAGAAGTACTGTTTTTCATGTTTTGCACAATTTTCCTGTTAAGTTGTTCAATTTCTTCTTACAATTTTTTTTCAATGTGATTAGAGTTATGAATTTTTAGGTTTTAGTTTTTAGGTTTTATTTTTCATTTTTATTATATAGAATTTATATTTTCACTTTTTAATTTTATTTTTTAATTGAAAAATAATACTTTTACATTTTCATGGAGTACATAGTGATGTTGCGATACATGTAATATACAGTGATCTCAATAGGGTAATTAGCATATTTATTATCTCAAACAGTTATCATTTCTTTGTGTTGGGAATGTTCGATGTTCTCTTTCTAGCTTTTTGAAAGTATAAACCGTATTAGTGATAACTATAGTCATCTGATAGTGCTATAGAATATGGGAACTTATTCATTCCATTAGCTGTAATTTTGTATCCTACAACAAACCTCTCCCTACTGCTCTCTTCTCTATACCCTTCCCAGCCTCTGCTATCCTCTGTTCTACTTTTTACTTCTACCAGACCAACTTTTTTTAGCTTCCACATATGAGTGAGAACATGCGGTGTTTAACATTCTATTCCTGGCTTATCTCATTTAACATAATGTCCTCTAGAATTGTTACTTTAATGTAGTTGAATGTATCATTATTTTCCATTTTGGTTTGCTCCTTTTAATATTTTAAATCCATTTCTGCACAGAGACCTATATAGGTTTCACACGTTTTCCTTTCATATTAATCTATTTAACACATTTGAGTTTTTTTGAGTAAGTTATGAGATTATAATTTATTTCCTAATTTTTCTGTAAATATGTAATCATTAAAGGATCATTATTAAGTAATCAATCATTTTTCCACTGATCAGAAATGCTCGTATCAACAATTGAAACTTCCGTATATGTGAGATTCTGTGTCTGGTCTCTCAATTCTTTTTTGTTGTTTTCTGTCATTCTGTTGTATTTGTCTATCCTTGTGCTTTTAGCACATTATCTTAATCATTATATAATTATAGCTTTAAAACTCATCTGGATGTCTAATAGGAAAGGTCTTCCACCTTGCTGTTCTGCAGAATGTCTTGGTTGTTCTTGCTCTTCTTCTTTCCTTATAAATTTTACAGTGGCTTATTGAGCACCCATGGCAAAGTTGGAGTTCTTTGAGATTTTGATTAGAATCATTTCAACTCCATTAGTCAGTTTGGAGAATTGACACCTTTATGGATTTGACTTTTCTTATTTAGAAAAAAGAGTACTTATTTATGTCTTCTTTAATAACTTTCATTAAGATTTTATGCTTTTCTCTGAAAATTATTTAAACAATTTTAGTAATATTTTTCCCTGAGTACATTGTGTTTTTTATATATTTAAAAACATTTTAAAATTACCTTTTCTAATTGTTATAACATATGAAATGTGATAAAAATTTTGCATATTATTTTCATAGGTAACAATCTTGCTAAAATCTGTTATTTATTCTAGCAACTTACCTTACATTTGAATTTTTCACATATACAACACATATTATCTGCAGGTGTCAGCATTGTGCCTCCTCTTCCAGTCACTACCCGTTTCTTTTCTCCTTATGGCATTGACTAAAACTGAGTAAAATATTGAGTAAAAGAGATGATGGCAGCTCTGTTTGTTTCTAATCCTATTGAAATGTTTTGACATTTCAACATAAAACAAGTATTTGTTTTATTTTTATTTATTTATTTTATTTTATTATTTATTTATTTATTTATTTATTTTTTTAGAGTCTTGCTCTGTCACCAGGCGCTAGGCTGGAGTGCAGTGGCACGATCTCCACTCACTGCAACCTCCACCTCCCGGGTTCAAGCGATTCTCCTGCCTCAGCCTCCTGAGTAGCTGGGACTACAGGCATGCGCCACCACACCCAGCTAATTTTTATATTTTTTGAGTAGAGACGGGGTTTCACCATGTTGGCCAGGATGGTCTCGATCTCTTGACCTTGTGATCTGCCCGCCTCGGCCTCCCAAAGTGCTGGGATTACAGGCGTGAGCCACTGCGCCTGGACTGTTTTATTTTTAAATGGACAATGTGTTAGTTTGATAGGGCTGCTATGACAAAATACCACAGACTAGGTTGCTTGAACGACAAAAATTTATTTTCTCTTAGTTCTGGAGGTTGGAAGTCTGGGATCAGTTGTCAGCAGGGTTGTTTCTAAGAAGGGGTCGCTCTTTGGCTTGCAGACAGCTGCCCTCTTGTGTGTCTTCTCATGATCTTTCTTTGGGTGTAGCCAGCCTTGGTGTTTCCTTTTGTGTACAAATTTCTTTTTCTTATGTCTTGTTCTGTTTAGCATTGCTATAACAGGCTATAAGAGGCTTGGTAATATATAAAAAGAGGTATTTTGGTTCATGATTCTGGTGGCTGGAAATAGATTCTGGTGCCTCTATGTAAAATTATAACATATGAACTTATAAAACAAAACTATTACTATCAGAATGATAAATTAACAAAATCATCATTTCAATAACTGACATTAGCACAGATCTCTATGATAGAAAGTCAAAAAAGACAATAAGGCTTGTTTAATTTTTTAAAAAAGAAAAATGCACACATAGAATACAAACACAAAATTCTGCTATCCACCAACAAGATCAAATTTTTCAATTGTTAATAGAACATTTATAAAAATGGTTTATGAACTAAAGAACAAAAAAAACCAATTAATTTCAAAATCCAGAAATTATTTGGGTATACCATAATGCAGACTTCACCGTCATATGCTGACTGTAGCAAAATATGTGAAAGTACTCAGATTAAATATGTATTTTCTATAAATTATTGTAAAAAGGTTCAGTAGTTGGAATTTAAACAGCATATTTATAAATAACATTTTGTCTAACATGTTATTAAAATTTCAAGTACAGAGGCCTAAAAAAATGATAGTAGCATCAAATGAAATAGCAAGATTTTAAAAACAAAGTTAAAATGATTCTACATGTTAACCTCAAAGTTAAAATAGTAGTACATTTCAGTTGCTGCCTTCAGGCATTTCCCTATGTAATTATAAACATTGATCTCGCTTTATCTGTTGTATCTTCTCAGTGCTCTCTGTCTTGAGTAGAAGATAGATGAGACTTGAGTCGTGGAGGCAGTGAGGTGGATGTGACCACAGTAGTTCTTCTAAGAGACCAGGTGGGGAAAGGCAATGAGGGCATTTGAGAATTAACAAAGGACCAGAATGTCTCTTCAAAATTTATATCCTTTCTCGCCACCACAACCTGAATCCAAGATGTTAGCCTGAATATGTATGGCCTTAGTTAAAAGTTTGAAAACAGTGTCATTTTCTTTGTTGCTCTTAATTAGCCACAGGAAGAATTTCATGTACAGCACCATTTTATCATTTTATATTTTTAGATTTAAATTTCTTGTTTACAACACCCTCTATGACACCTGGACATCCACTGTGTTGGTTTTGTCTGTGTTTACAGAGCTGATAAGGCACGTTCTCTTTGATTTAGCACAGCTGTGTGGCAGCAAGCTCTTGCAGAGCCAAAATAAGAAAATAAACTATCCATAAAACTTAAAAAAAAAATCCAGATTAGAGTGATAGGATTTTCTATGTTGCCTGCTGAATTATGAGATCATCTAGTTACAGAGATTATGGGGAAAACGTTGCTTTTTGCAAGAATGACCCCGCCTATCTGTGTAGCATGAAAGACAAAATCTGTTGCATAATAATTGAAAAATGAAAACTTCAGCACAACAGAACAGATAAACTCTGAAACTGAAACAGGAATTGGGCCTCTGCCACTTAAAAAAAATATTGAACATATACATATGTTCAGAAAAATGTATCTATGTATCCTAAGTATGCAGCTTGTCAAATTTTTACAAAATGAACATGTCCAGGCAACCAGCACCCAGATCAAGAAATTCAATATTGCCAGCACCCTTGAAACCCCTCTTCTGCTTGCTTTCAGGCAATTTCTTATGTTTCTTAAGAGTAATTACTTTCCTGACTTTTGACAGAACAGATTAGTTTTGGCTATTCTTGCACTTTCCCATTGCACTGTGGCACATGCACTTTTTGTATATGCTTCTTTTCACAACCTTTTGTTATGATAATCATTCATACTGTTATATGTGTTATAGACTCTCCATTTTTGTTGCTCTATAATATTTCATTTTGTGACATATCGCAATTATTAATGGTTGATTACCATTCGTGTAGTTCCTAGTTTGGGATTATTAAAAATAATGTCTTTAAAAACATTCTTTTATGTGTCTTCTAATATAGATATTAGGCATTTCTGTAGAAAATAGACCTAGGAATGAGATTTCTGGTCACAGATACATGTTCATTCAGGTTTCATAAGTAAGTGGCAAATAATTTTTCAAAATGTTTTTATTGATTAATACTCTAACAGTGTCTGAGAATTCTAGTTAACATCATTGAAAATGTTTGGTATTCTCAATCATTTTTATTTTAACTATTCTGATATGTATGTGTGTGCGTAATAGAATTTTTTGTGATGTTAATTTGCATTTTCTTTATTGCTAGTGAAATTCAGCAGCTTTTTAATATGGTGTATATTTTCTTTTGAGAAATACCTAAATGTTTGCCTATTTTTATATTTGGTTGTCTTTCTTTTTCTTTTTGAATTCTTTATTTTGGACACACGTTATTTAGTGTATGCATATGTGGTAAGTGCTTTCCTCGCTCCCTTTCTCTTTTTTTGATCTTCCATTATGGGTTGCCCTTTGAATTTCTTGTGATCTTTTACATTTTGATCAATTACCTGTATTCAATCTGAATTTTATCTGAGTGGAGTATGGTGTAAGAAGAGATTCCCTATTGCATTAAGGTATCACCTTTAACATAAATCAGATGCCTATTTATTTTGGGTCATTCTTATGTAACTCTGATTTTAGTTCTACTTGTCAAATTTTCTATCCTTGTGTCAATATCATACTGCTCTAATTACTATGGCTTGTCATGATATCTTTTTCTTTAATACTATTGAATATAGTCAATACTGGATATATTCAGAGTTTTGCATTTCCATTTCCACTTTAGAAGCTATGAAAATTAGTGCAAAAAACCTTAGAATTTGATTGGGATTGCATTTTCATTTTAGATCAATTTTGGGAACATTTGAAATCTTTGTAATAATAAGCCTTTATCCATAAATACAGCATATCACTTCATTTACTTTGGTCTTTTTTAAGTTCTCTCAATAATGTTTCATAGTCTTAATGTAGAGATCTTTCAAATCTTTTACTAAATTATATTTGATAGGTTTGGGACTATTTTAAAATGGTATCAGTTTTAAAATTTAAAATTTGTTATTGGTGTATGGTAATACAATTTATTTTTTTACAGTGACTTCTATCCAGCAATTATAATAGATTGTAGAGGGTTTTTTAAACCTATTTTTAGTAGGTTATTATGTCTGTGAATAATAATAGTTTATCTCTTACTTTGTATTTTTTATGCTTTTTTCTTGCCTTATACAATGCTGGCACTTCCAGCATTTTGAATAGAAGTCATAATTTACCTTGTTTCCAATATTAGGTAGAAAATTTTCAATGTTTTATCACTGAGTTTGCTGCTTGCAACAAGCATCCTGATGCTCCGTGTTCTCACCAGTAACTCGTACTGTCAGTTTAAAACAAAATTTAGCCATTTTAATAGCATGTGCTGACATGCTGTAACACTATTGTGGTTTTAATTTGCATTCCCCTAAAAACACTTTATGATCTTGTAAATTATTTCTTGTGCCTGTTGGTCGTCTGCATGTTTTCTTTAATGAGGTGTCTGTTAATATTTTCTCAACTCTTTTTTGGGTTGTTTTCTCATTATTGAACTTATAGAGTACTTTATATCTTCTGGAAACAAGTTTTTAAATTAGATATATGTTTTGAAAGTATTTTCCCTAATCTGTAGGTTGGCTTTTCATTTCCCTAGAAGGGGAGTTAAAGCAACAAATATTTGTAATTTTGATGAAGTTCAATTAAACAGTTTTTTTCTTTTATGGATTGTGTTTGGTGTCATATCTAAGAAGTCTTTGCTTAACTTAAGGACATAATGATTTTGTCCAATGTTTTCTTCTAGACTGTTAGAGTTTTAGCTCTTAAATTTTAGGCCTATCGTGTATTTTGTGTTAACCTTTGTATATGGTGCAAAGTATGTGCTGAGCCTTGTTTTCCTTTCCTTTTCTTTTTTTATGTGAACTTCCAATTGTTCCAGCATCCTTTATTAACCAAATTATCTTTTTTTTTTTCACTAAATTGCCATTGTAACTTTGTCAAAACTTAGTGGTCTGGGTATGTGTGGATCTATTTCTGGACTGTTTTATGTAGTTGATCAGTTTCTCTACATGTATGTCTATGCCATGTTGTTTTAACAACTGTAGTTTTATAATTATTCTTGAAATCAGGTACTTGGCTTATCTTTGTTCCATCTTTTGCCAAATGCTTTGCCTACTCTAGATTATTTTTAATTTTCATGTAAATTTTAGAATACATTTTTCAGTTTCTTAAACAAAAATGCAACTGACATTTTGATTGGATATTGAATTCTACGTTGAAAATATAATTCTCCTTTGTGTCGCCACGTGCATTGTTTCTGCATCGGTTCTTAATTGCTACCATAATAAAGTATTGCAAACTTAGGGTTTAAAACAATACAAATGTATTATTCCATACTTCTTTGAGGCTACAGCAGAGAGTTTCCCACCCAGGTGGGTTGTTTTTAGAATTCAACTTCTTTGGGAGTAGGATCAATGTTACTGTTTTATTGCCAGCTGTAAAGTGAGGGCTGTTCTCTGAGCTTCTAGAAGGCACAGCATTCCTTGGTTTGTGGCCTTAATCCCCCCCATCTTTAAAGTCAGCAATGGTGAGTAAAGTCCTTCTTGCTTCACACTCTGATTAGTCAGCAAAAATTGTTGGCTTTTAAGGACTTGTGGTTATACTGTGCTCACCTGGATAAGCCACTTGCAAGGACTTGTGATTATACTGGGCCCACCTGGATAAGCCAGGCTATGCTCCTTATCACAAGGTTTTAAGCTTACTCACATCTGCAAGGTCTCTTGTAATTATAAGGTAATATATTCGTAGGTTCAGAAAATCAGAGCATGAAACTACCTGGAGAGTGATGTGGTTTGCATTTGTGTCCCTGCCCAAATCATATGTCCAATTGTAATCCCGATGTTGGAGGAGGGGCCTGGTGGAAAGTGAGTAGATCAGAAGCGCAGACTTCCCTCCTTCTCGTGAGTTCTCACGAGATCTGGTTGTTTAAAAGTATGCGGCACGTCCCCACTCTCTCTCTTCCTCCCTACCCAGTAGGAAGCAAGACATGCCTGCTTCACCTTCACCTTCTGCCGTGACTGTAAGTGTCCTGAGGCCTCCTCGGCCATGCTTTCTGTATAGCCTGCTGAACAGTGAGCAGTTAAACCTCTTTTCTTTATAAATTACTCAGTTTCAGGTAGTTATTTACAGCAATGTGAGAAGGAACTAATACGGAGAGCTATTAGTCTTCTTACCAGTTTCTAGCAAGAAATCCACTGCATTCTTGCTTTTGTTCTCTTTGTATAATGTGTCTTTTTGTTCTGGTTTCTCTTAAGATTTTTTTCTTATCACTGGTTTGGATCAACTTAATTATAATATGTTTTGGTGCAGTTTTCTTCGTGTTTCTTGTGCTTGGAATTTTTATTGATCTTGGATCTGAGATTTGATGGTTTTATCATATTTTAAAAAATCAGTTATTATTTCTTCAATTTTTTGTTTTCCCCTTCCATTATGTAATAGTAATATATTATGTATAATCTTATATATTATATTACATATATAATATATTATATACTTATGTAACATATTTCATATAATATTGTTATATTAATATAATATGTTATTAAATAATACATAATTATATATAATAATAATACTTGAAGTGGCCATAGAACTTACTCAGGTTATTTTTGTTTTTTGATGTTTTTTGATATTTTATTTATCTGTTTCCTTTTAGATTTCTATTGTTATCTGTTGGAATTTATTAATCATTTTTTCCCCTGTAACATCTGCCATTAAGCCTATTTAACGTAAAGTCTGATTTGCATATTTTTATATCTTTCCTGTATTTTACCTTTTTGAACATCTGGAATTCAGTTATAATAAATATTTTAATGTTCTTGTTTGCTATTTCTAATATGTTTGTCAGTTCTAGTTTAGGTGGGATTGGTTGATTTTTCTCCTCAATATGAGTCATGTTTTCTTCTTTGCATGCCTGGTAATGTTAGAATCTCAGAATAGATGCAAGTCATTCTGAATTTTACCTCACTGAGTGCTGGAAATTTTTGTATTTCTATAAATATTCTTAAGCTGTGTACTGGAACACAATTATCTTACATAGAAACAGTTTGATTCTTTTGTGTCTTGTTTTTATGATTTGTTAGATGGGACTAAAGCAGCATTTAGTCTAGGCTAATTATTCCTTACCACTGCGGCAAATACCTTGAGGACTCTACCCAGTTCTCTGTGAATTATGTGCTTTTTCATTCTGGGTTGCGGGAGACTATTCTCAGTCTTGGGCAGGAACCTGGATCTCATCCTCTCTGATGGTTCTCCCTGGCCTCTGGTAGTTTCCTCACAGGATCTCTGCTGAACAGGTGGCAGGGATTCCCTGAAGATTTCTTAGTTCTTTCTGAGCAACTTTCTTTCCATGACCCTATCCTGCAGACTCTAGCAGCCTTGGTATCCCAGAACATCAGGTCCACCTCCTCACCTCAGGGAGTCTGCTGGGCTCACTTGGATTCCCCTGTACCATGGATGGGCAACTTTCTCAAGGTGGTTAACTGGGGAAATGGTTGGTCTCTACTGGTTTGTTTCTCACTTTTCAAGAATCGGTTTCACGTTGCCTGAAAAGTGTCTTAAAAGCTATCATTTTATTTATTTTGGCTGTTTATGCTTGATTTTTAGTTGTTTCAGGCATGTGTGTATATCTTATTCCTGTTATTTCACCTTTCTCAAAATTGGTATTATACTAAATTTTAAAATGACCATCGTCCACGTGTTTCATTTATAGAGCCCTTTTGATCCATTCCCAGTTGGTATATCTACACAGTCATCAATCTATGGATCTTTATGGAATGGAATAAAGCTTTATGTTTTACATGTAATGTATGTGCAACATGGAGATGAGATTGACTTGCCAATCATGTAGAGCAGTTAGACTGTCAGAGGTTGGACTTTTTCAAAGATGGATGGAGAGTTAATGATCTTTCAGGAATTTTAATGAAGATAGTCCACAGAAGGGTTTTCTACTGGATAAGTATTATCTCTTTTAGCATCATGATTATAAGATACATTATTGCCTTTATTGAAATATCTCACACCCTGGCTAGCATTGACATCTTCTTATCAATAAATATGTACATGTTTTAGAGGACATTATACAGGAAAATATGCTCTGCATTCTGATCTAAATATTATACAAGGAAAAAAAGTCCGATTCTTTAAATATTCTAGAAGCATGAGAATATCTTTTCTCCCAATCTTTAGTTTCCACATTATGCTGTCTCTCAATTTATGTTGATTCTTAAATGCAAATAGTGTTCTTCATCCCTCTCCTGCTCCATAAGTAGTTATTACCAATTGACAGGATTACTGACACAGACTCCTAACTGATTATTACTTTGTCTATATTCTTAATATGTCTCTTTATGAATACTCTTAAAATGCAAACTGGAACACATGGCTCTTGTTTAACCTTTGATGGGCTTCTTGTTTGAAAATGTGGGTGGGAAGTTGGTACTTTCTGAGTTTTATAGTCTTAAAAACTAGGACAACAAGACATGGAAAGACACCCTTAATCTTTAGTGAAGCTAAGATACATCTGAAAACTCACATCACAAATAGACAAAACAATTACAGTAAAACTAGAGATGAAAAGACAGCACTCAGAAAAAGCCAAATGAAAGCACTTCCCTCAGTACGTGTCATGGCTCTGAGTACAACACTAACAGTTCCTGTTTGCAGCAGGAGGCATTGGGTGCAGGACCTGGCAGCCAGAGCTTCCTAGAATTCCAATGATATTGAATCCGAAATAATAGAGCAATTATGTAGAAAATAGTGCTTAATAAGGAAATTTTAAAAAGAGACACTCACAATATGAGTAGGAAATAGGGGCCATCTTGGTTGTCTGGAAGATGTTAAGGCTGAAAATATGTAATAACATATATACAACTCTGTCTTACAAGAATTCATGGAAGTCTTTTCAGTGAACTGCCTGTGTCCAGCTGATCCAGGAAAAATTAATCTTATTCAAATGTAAGCAATAAATAAAAATGATCAAAAACAGGTCTTTCACAAAAATCCTACCAATGAAAAAACAACAATACATGATTGAAGGAATAAGGAAAACATTGCAAACAGCAATATTTATATGACAAGGGAGAAGGTAAAATTGTCACCAAATATCTCCATGGGTTAAAAAACATTAATGAAGTTACTGCTCCAAAACAAAGGCTCAGTACAAAAGATTTGAAGAACAGAGGGCGAGTGAACAGGACAAGATAAAATGTAAGTTAAATAGATTTGAGAAAAAATAAATAAGAAGGAGAATGAAAATTTAATTTAAACATCATCAAATAATCTGAAAAGGTACTTACAAAAACAGGACATCCAAATGACTAATATTCATATTTAAAAAGGTCTACCTCAGGAGAAGTTGGGGGGAAAAAATTAAAACAACTTGAATGATTAAACTGAGAAAAAACTTCACAATACCAAGTCTTGTTGAGGATAGACAGAATGAGGTGAATTCCCATATAATACAAATGGGAATGTAAATTGGTAGCCTTCTTAGGAAATAAGTGGGATATTATATAATACAATTGAAAATATGTGTTCTGTAACAGTCAATAGTGCTGTTTACTGATATTTTTACTTTTCCTTTTTTTTTTTTTTTGGAACACTTGATGGAATTCTTGTACCTACCCCTTTTAACTTAGGTATGACCATGTAATTTGCTGTGTCCAGTGAAATGTGAGCAAAAGCAAACTATATCACTCATTTCTGCATGGATGCCTTTAAAGTCCAATGCATGATTTGGCATCTTCTATTTCCCCTAGCATAGCTGCCAGTTATTTTTTAGATGATGGAAATTCTAGCACCCTAACTCACTGAGTGAGCTCCCTGATTCAATGCAGAATATGTGAGAAATAAATATTTACTGTTTTGAACCATTGAGATTTGGGAGCTTTTTGTTACTGTGGTATAACCTGATTCATCTTTCACTGACTCACAGACTTCAATTCCCTCTTAGTTATATGCCCTGGAATACCAAGCCTTTTTTGTGTCATGTATCCTTTGGCAGTCATGCAAAGTCTAGGAATCTCTTCTCATAAGAACTTAAGCTTTTAAAAAATACATAAAATACATACAATTTGTGAGGAGAAATAACTGTTTCAGAAGGTGGCTGTCAAATACAAAAACAATAAATTTGTGCTATAGTAAAAATTGTTCATTTTTATGAACATTAAATAGGAGCAAGTAGTGGGTCTAATAATTATCATAATTTCAAAATAGTGAGGAGCACAATTTCTAGATACTTACAGCCATAATGAGATATAAAACATTTGTTATTTCTATCAGTGACAAAAAATACAAAGCTACTTATGACAAGGTTACAGGCACAGGTATTGTGTTTCTCTCTTGTGTATGTTTGTAATGAAAAAATGCTACATTTCATTTAGAAGCTGGTAAGAATAAAGATTTAATTTTTTTTTCCATTCACATTCATGGACTCTGAATTCTGTCTGTGGATCCAAGGGTTGAGTAAGGACCTTTGCCTGGAGAAATATGTGCATGTGTACATCAGGGTACACTTCACAACACTGTTTGTAACAGTAAAACATTGGAAAGATTATCAATCATAGTAAAAGAAAAAGTGACTAAGCAACAGTACATTCATACAATGGAAAATTATTTAGCAGCAAAATTAACAGTTTTCAGTTTTACATAGCTACACAAAATTATTTAAGCATACACAATATGTGATTCCATTTACGCAAAATTCAAAAAATAGGCAAAGCCAAATTATAGTGTGTAGGTTGCCTACATAGGTGCTAAAATTATAAAGAAAAGCAAAGAATGACTATTATAAAAGTCAGTGTGTTTAGCTCTAAGGGAGAGGAATAATATTAAAGTTGTAAAGGATCATGTTTAGGGGCTCTGGGTTACGGCAGATGGTCTATCTGAGGGCTTGAGCAGTGGTTATGTAAGTTTTAAGTACATAATAATTCATTAAGTATGTTTATATTTCATGCCCCTTTCACCTTTATGTATGAGTGTTATATTGTAGAATTAAATGTTTTTTAAATAGAAAAATTGCATTAGAACATAGAAACATGACAAAGCTGATACATAAGGGCAAGATTTGATTCTTTTGGAAAAATAATAAAGTTGAGACCCATTAGCTAATTAACTCTGAGATAAAAATGAGAGAAAATGTACAAATACCTCAAATTAGGAATAATAATGGGGAAATCAACACAAATAAAGGAAAAATAAAATACTCATTGGAGACTATTTACTCAGATTTATATAATACATTTGAGCAGCTGAAGGAAAGAAGTGATTGTTTAGGGAAATATAAATTACTGAAGCTAACCCCTGTAGAGACAGAAAATTTAAACAAGTTCTTTATTATAGAAAAATAGAGAAAGGTGTCAAAGATTACCTCCCTATAAAGGTATGGATTGTTTCAGATTTTTAAGGAAAAAATAATTCCAGTGGTATTTAAATTATTTAAATATCATGGTACAAAACATTAAGGAAAGTTTCCAAATTATTTTTATAAAGCAAATATACATTGTTTAAAAAGTCTGCTGAAGATGGCTTAATAGAATAAAAGCTACAGACCAAACTCAGTTGTAAATGTCAATGCAGATGTCTTAAAGTGCAGTATATGTATTCCAGTGTGCTTGCCTTGCTTGATGCTTCAGGAGATGCCGTGATTAACAAGTTGCCATGCCGGCCCTCATGTAACCAAATTTAGAAAAAGGGATCAAACTAGAACCATGATTTTGCTAGTAGTAGAGTAACAAAGGACTATCACAGATGACCCATGTATTGCTGTGGGGACTCAAAGGAAGGCACTTTGATATGTTTGATCCGGGTTTACGAAGAACAACTGAGAACAGCTGCTCTTTGAGTTGTGTGGTGAGGAATCACAGCTAAGAGCCTCAGTTCTGGCCTGGTTCTAACCAAGTCCAAATCCCATCTGTAGGACTCAATTTATAAGTTGTTAAATTACTCATCCTTAGGTTCAGGCTCATCTTTAGACTTTGGGTGCCCTGCAAAGCACAGGGACATAGGGTATTGTCCTTGTAGGTACTGATTGCTTTCCTTGTATAAAACTAACAGATTTCAAACATGGCCACAATTGTTTGCAGCTCCTTTCATCAACAGGCAGAGTCTGTTTTCCTGTTCCTTGAAGCTAGGCTGGCCTTGTGATTTGCTGTGACTAACAGAACATTGTTAAAATGGCGGTGTGCCAGTTCCATGCTCAGTCCTCAAGGAATCTTGCAGTTTCCTCTTGCTGTTTTTGGAGCCTGGATTATCTGGTGGGAGGATGAGGGACTGTGTAGGAAGAGAATCAAGTCATCCTAATCATTTCAGCGAAAACCCAGACTTGTGAGCCAATCAAGCCAAGCCTAGCCTATACCAAAAATTTCTTACGAACTTCTGCCTTTACTAGACTGCATTTAGAAATTATTCAATATTCTTCAAAATGTTTAGCTGTTTGTAAGGCATGAAGTTGATGGATTTAGGTGAGCACTTCTAATTAAGACTATAATGCATGTGAAAACTATTCAAGCATAAGTCAGAAATCTAGTTACTACACTGATAAATAGTAGGGTTTAGAATAGACATTTGGCTTCTAGGGCTTTAGCTCCTGCACCACTAAATTAGGGAGTAGAGTTGGGTCTCCAGGGTCCCGTTGAATCTGATGTGCTCTAATTTGAGCACTTCCTGTTATGTTGACTCACTTTCTTGGTCCTCTGGGAACATAGAGTCTGTAGCAATTCTTAATTATAACAGAAAATAATTTCTATCTTTAAATTTATATTATTTTATTTAGTTTATTAATTATGCTAGCTATTAATGTACCAGAAACTCATATTCAGTGTACAAAATAGAGTATCCTGATGTGAATAAAGGATTTATGTTCCCATTACTTAGCTATAAACAATGCTGAGAGAATAACAGTCTATCTTTAATTCTAATCATACATGTACTCAAAAATAGGATTGTAATTTAATGTGCATATTGTCTTACCACTTGATATTTCTGTGTCAAAATATATATTTATAGGTCTCTATGTTGAATATCACAGTACAGTATTCTGTAGATGCCCATAACTTATTGAACTGCCCATCTACTATTATACATCTGAGCTATTGCCAATTTTTACACTTACCAATAATGTTGTGATAGACAGAACTAAATTCCCTAAATTTGGGAAACGAATGCTTGCAAAGCAAAGTAGCAAGCAGAGCTTTAGTGAGGATATTGTATATGATAAACAATAGATCTGTATTTTTATATACTTCATTTTGGAGTCATGTGTTAGCCATGATTTCCTAAATTCATGTCTTAAGTGGGACATCAAAAAATTCTAAAGGCAATGAAAATGTCTAGACCCCCTACTGAATCTAATTAAAGTCAGGGTCTCTGGGGCAATCCTTAGATGCACAGCTAGCAAAAGCTTGCAAAGATAGCATTTGTCTAATATATTTGTTTATTGACCTAATTAGAAAAGTGCAAGAGAACAAACTACTTTTAAAACCTTGTTGTTATTAGCTATAGAGGATAAGAGGTCCCAAAACTCTAAAGCACTCTGAGATCAATAAAATAAGCATCTAGAAAAATAACCTTTTACTTCATTTCCAGACAGGCAACAAAATTTCATTTTAGCCACCAAACAAGATTTAGAGATCCATAAGAAATGATGTAAGCAAGAGTTATCCTGGAGAAGAAACTACAAAGTCTACATACAAAGACTGGATAATAAACACGTATTATATGCTTGCTTCCCAGATTGTTACAAATGGCCCCTTCTATACCCTGCAGATCTTTTTCCCTCTTCTAATTTTTCTTGACTCCCCCCAAATTTTGTCCATCTCATACATACCATGTTACATAAAGTTTTATTACCTTGAATCAGTTCTAACTTAAAACATACATACTCTTTTCCTGTCTGTCTCTCTCACTAGAGTGTAAGGTCATTGAGGTTAAGATCCATGTCTTATTTTGCTTTGACTGCATCTGGCACATAGGAATAACAATAATTGTTCCTGTTTGTTATGAATTTATGTAAACGTCAAGTTATTTGGTTAGACTCTTTTTCTCCCTGTAGTTTCACCTCCTTTCTTGATTATCAGTGGGTAATCAGCATTTGTGTTTCTTTGCCTCAGAAATCTTTGCAGGGCAGAAAGTAGATGTAATGATTAAGACTAGGAAGCAAATGCTTGTTGGCTTGGATGGTGAGGTAGAAGAATGGAGTGATTGTGAGGTGAGAGAAAGGAAGAGAGACAGCTAGAAACCATCTTCCCAGTCTGTAAATATTGAAGATAAGCTAGAGGTCTGGGCTTCTGGAATGTAATATGCCTAGTTTTAAAACCAGGAAAATCTATATCAAACTTGCATGAGTTAGTCACCATAGATGGGGTGATGATGCTGTCGGAGAAGGCAAGATCTTTAATGGGAGGGTCTGCAATGTTCACCTGAAGAGAGGGGTGATTCCAAATACAGGTGCTTTTAAACTTGCCAAAGATTCTCTTGCCCAAAATGAAACTCAGAATAAACAGAACTGCTGTATCTGAAGACACAGTGTTTGTGACAACAGGCATTTCAGTAGAAACCAGTGTAGAAGATTAAAGAATTCTTGGCTGTCTTGGTGTCACCACTATTGGGCTGTGCCAGGTATTGTGTGATGAACTGGGAATACAGTTGGGTAACTGGTATCCTGGGGATAGAGGATGGCTAACAAGTCACTGCCCTTGAAAAACTGAGAAAGACAAAATAAAATTTACCTTTTTATTATTTGTATAGACAGGATCTCATTCTGTTACCCAGGCTTGAGTGCAGTGTCATGATCATGGTTCACTGTAGTCTTGACTTACTTGGCTCGAGTGATCCTTCCCCTTTAGCCTCCTGAGTAGCTGGGATTACAGGTATGGGCCACCACACCTGGCCAACTAATTTTACTTTTGTACCAAAAGAGGGATGTACCAAGGAGTATTCAACAGGAGACAGAGGTACTGGATGCCATCCTGGATGTGATGATGTCATTGGGTAGATGGTCAGTCACTACATCTGTGAGTTCATGTGTAATAAAATAAAGGAAGCTAGGGCACATTTAAGACTTCCTCAAGGAGCTTGCAACTTAATGGGAATTAGATTACATAGACACATCAACAACTTAAGGCAATTCCAAGGTAGCAGATGCAGTGCCAATGATGTAAAAAGAGAAGAACTGAAATCCCCAGAGTCCCAGACAGAACCATTAATAACAATGTGGAATGAGTATGTCTCTGTGGAGGGAGGTTTTGAATCCACAGGGTATGCAGGTATAGAGAGAGATTGGAAAATAAACCGAAAGTAGAGGAGACTTTGAAACTTTCAGAGTGAAAATAAACTGAATAGACAGCTTTCACATGATAGAGCTTCCTCCCTTTTCTGAAGGTGTGCTAGAACAAAAGAGAGAACATCTGGAGGAAGAGTTGTAAGGGGATGAGACTAAGAATGACTTGATGATTTCATTTGTCAATAGAACAATCTGGGCTGCCATGCTGAGAGCTCTTCAAGTTTTGTTCCAAACTTCGAGTAACATCTTCACCCTCACTCCCCAGCCCTGTTTCCTTTAAACTTTGCCCTGAAGAAGGTAGCTCCAGCTTTTAATTCCTTTCTTCAATCAGAACCAGTATTCTTTGTTCTGTTTTACAGATTTTCATTAGTTTTACTGAAGTTCCAGGTAAGATGTTTGAGATCTGCTGAAAATGTTTGAAATATGCCACACTAGACAATGACTATGTAGTCTTTGGGGACAGAAATAGTTTTTGGTCACCATCTGTGCTGAACACAGAGCTTGTCCAAGGGAGAGGCAAAATAACCATCCTAGGAGTGAACTGGGCAGGCCTAAGCGCACTGAGCACTGCCTGAAGTCAGGCAAATAGAAGGTTTGTGCAATCATTTTAAAAGCACTGGTCGGTTGGGCGCAGTGGCTTATACCTGTAATCCCAGCACTTTGGGAGGCTGAGGCAGGTGGATCACGAGGTCGGGAGATTGAGCCCATCCTGGCTAACATGATGAAGCCCCATCTCTACTAAAAATACAAAAAATTAGCAGGGTGTGGTGGCACCCATCTGTAGTCCCAGCTACTTGGGAGGCTGAGGCAGGAGAATCACTTGAACCTGGGAGGCAGAGGTTGCAGTGAGCCAAGATTGCATCACTGCACTCCAGCCTGGTGACAGAGCAAGACTCTGTCTCAAAAAAAAAAAAAAAAAAAAAAAAAAAAAAGTACTGGTCATGCTTCTCAAAATGTTTAATAAAATGGAACAATACTATCCTGTCAGAGAGAACCCTTCATAAATGAGGCTGCCAGTTAAATGTATTTCTTCCTCATGAATTATCAGCAGGAATGGGCTTCCTGCAGGGTAGTTCTCGAGATCTGCCACTGAGAAAGGGAAATAGAGTGGAGTAGGACATCAGTGCCCAGCTCAGTTCTTGTTAAGGTTCATGGGGGGTTGGCAGGGGACTTAAATGCTTTGTTTCTGAATGTTTGTGAGGAGGAGGTGAATAGTGAGAAAGTCAGTGTGGAAGTGGAGATTTCTTAGTGGAGAAAGGTAGAGGAGCTGCCATTGAGAAAGGAAAATGGAGTGGGGTAGGGCATCATGGAAAGAGAAGCCAATGTCTTTGATTTTGAAAACGTTGAGTTTGGAAACCTCAATCTGAATGGTTGTGTGATTTTCTGTAACAGCACTCCACAGCCCGTGGGGAGGTGTCCACATGGAGACAAGGGTTGTAGACTTAAGGCTTGAGGGAGTTGGGGGCACTGTAAGATTGTGGTGGAAGTGGTGGTACCACTTGACAGGGACATGAGCCAAAGCAGAAGATACATGCACGTGGGTGTTCATTGCAGCACTATTCACAATAGCAAAGACATGGAATCAGCTTAAATTCCCATCAATAATAGACTGGATAAAGAAAATGTGGTACATATGCGCCATGGAATACTATGCAGCCATTAAAAGGAATGAGATCGTGTTCATTGCAGGGACATGGATGGAGCTGGAGGCCTTTATCCTTAGCAAACTAACCCAGGAACAGAAAACCAAATACAAAGTGTTCTCACTTATAAGTGAGAGCTGAATGATGGGAATACGTGAACACATGGTGGGGAACAACACACACTGGGGCCTGGCGGAGGGTTGGTTGTAGGAGGAGGGAGAGCATCAGGCAGGAAGAAGAGCTGATGGATGCTGGGCTTAATACCTGCGTGATGGGCAGATCTGTGCAGCAAACCACCATGGCACACGTTTACCTATGTAACAAACCTGAACATCCTACACATGTACCCCTGAACTTAAAATGAAAGTTGGAAATAAAAAAAAGAAAATCTCATTTTGAGTATACTGTATTTTGAAATATGTTCAATCATGTAAGTAATTCCACAAGTTACTGTTTTCCTTGCTTGATTCCAAGTTGAACTTTTGTGTTCCTATGTGTGTTCTTTCATGCAACTATATATATTTTTATCAAATACGGCTCTATGATTTAGTTTTATTAGTTGTTTAAACACCTTATACATATAAATTACCTTAAAATAAAAATAAAATGTGAAGCTTCTAGTGCTACAAACTGCTTTTCTGAGCTTTATGTAAAGAAATGACAAAGATTTGTGCCTAATTCTGTACAGTAAGATTTCTTAATCTAGAATTACACGCTTTAAAATATTATGCTCTCCTCTCTTCTGCCTTCTGCATCAAGGCCCTCTGGTCCAGGAGACTTTCTCTGTTATGTTTCCCACACCTAGTATAGCCCCAGGAACACAGTAAGGTCTTTGTTTGTTTGTTTTGAGAGGGAATCTCGCTCTGTCACCGAGGCTGGAGTACAGCGGCGTACTCTTGGGTCACTGCAACCTCCTCCTCCCAGGTTCAAGTGATTCTCCTGCCTCAGCCTCCCAAGTAGCTGAGACTACAGGTGTGTGCCACCATGCCCAGCTAATTTTTGTATTTTTAGTAGAGATGTGGTTTCACCATATTGGCCAGGCTGGTCTTGAACTTCTGATCTTGTGATCCGCCCGCCTTGGCCTCCCAAAGTGCTGGGATTACAGGCATGAGCCACTGTGCCCAGACAGTAAGTTTTTAATACATTTCAGCTCTTCTACATAGTGTAACTCTAGTTTATTTATTCTATTCACTCAAATTTGGTCTAGAGAGCTTCTCACCTTCCTACTTTAATGGAGAATTGAAGTGAAAATGTTAACTTTTTTCAAATAAAAGTTTATTTTTTATTTGAAAAAATTAAATATACAAATATACCTTTGCACCTGCTTGGAATTCATATATCTAACCTTTTGTTATTATTTTAAAATATATTTTAAAATGTAATATACATGAAACATGACTGATAAGACGAAAGTCCTCTTTGTATCCCCTTAGGTTTACATCCCCCAAAATATATTTTATGCCCATCATATACCAGATTTTTGTACATGAGTTACTTCATTACTGGGCTATCCATTTTGACCTGTTGGTTCAGATCCTTTTAATTATCCCTACATCAGTGCCACCATGTTTTAGTAACTATACCTTTATTATAAGTTTTGATATTTTGATATTCCTGCTTTTTGTCACATTTCATAGCATTGAATTGCTATTCTTTTGACACTTCTGGCATATCACCTTTAGAATCAGTGATATTAAATATAGATGAATTTGGGAAGAATTTATGTCTTTACAATATCGAGTCATTTCATTCATAAACACAGTATACCTCTCCATTTATTCATGCATTTCCATTTATCTCTTAGCTCTTACAGTAACATTGAACAATTTCTCCATAAAGATCATGTTTATCTTTTATCAAGTTGTTCCCAAATATCTTATGCTTCTTGTTCTTCTTTTGAATGGGAACTTAAAAAAAAACGTACATTTGGTTATTATTGGTGGATAGGAATGCTATTAATTTTTGAAAATAATTTTGTACCTGGAAACTCATTTTTTGGTTTTTACACTTTATGTAGACAAACACAACAACTGTACATGATTATTTTCCCTTTTCCTTTCTAATCTTTGTATCTCCTGCTTTCCCTACCTCACTGTCCCTATTTTATTGGATTTATCAGTGCCTTTCAAATTGTCCTGTTTTCTAATCTTTAAGTTTGATGCCTCTCATGTTTTTGTATCTAATGACTCTTGCCCATGCATGTTTAATTTTTATCTGTGAGTTAATTTTCATCAGAATACTCTTCCATACAGATTAAATGGTTTTTAGCTTATAGAAACATCTCTATAGACAGTTTCTGAGTTATTTCTTCTCCACTCTAGCCTTTGTGGTTTATAGTTTCTGGATAAGTTTTTGCAACAGTTTCTTACTTTATGTTTTCATATCATAAAGATATTGGAGATTTTGGGTCCCCACTATTCTGGGGATACCAACTAGAGGCTTTGTTTTCTTGCTGCTTGCTCTGTTTCTATCCATGTCGTGGGGTCCCAACCCCTGGGTTCTATCCTTGGGCTGATCATGTAAGCTCTTTACTAATGGGAAGTTACTGCCCTGGCTCCCAGATTTATGTAGGGAGCTCAGGTAGTCAGTTCCTAATCTGATTGACTCTTCCTCAACTACTATATCCCTACTGCCTTCCTGAAGATTTTATTTTAATGCCCAACCTCTCAGGCTTATGCCTCTATACCTGATTTGTTTACTCTGACATATCATACGAGTTTCGTTTTAATTGCTGAAATGTTTTCCCACTAAATGTTTGGCACTAGCAAATGTCCTTTAAAAATTTTAAGCATGGCTTCCTACTTGAAATTTAAAAATGGTATTATGCATGTGTGTGTATGTGTATATGTGTGTGTGTATGTGTGTGTATATGTGTGTATGTGTGTGTATATGTGTGTGTATGTGTGTATGTGTGTGTATGTGTGTATGTGTGTGTGTATATATGTGTGTGTATATGTGTGTATGTGTGTATATGTGTGTGTATGTGTGTATATGTGTGTGTATGTGTGTGTGTGTATATGTGTGTGTGTGTGTGTCTCTGTATGTGCTGTTTTGAAAAAAGAGCCTCATCAAGCATAATTCTCTTGAGTTTTCTTTGTCTATCTGTCTATATAGGGAAAAATTAAAAAGCATAAAACAATGAATGACAATTGGTATTAGGTAAATAGATTTCATAAAATGTTTGAAGTTACTTTTCAAAAATTTGGTTTTTGTAAGCACCTGGTAGATTCTCTCTAAAATCATGTTCATAGTAGTACTTCCTAATACTTATTCAATAAAACTGCATCAAGACCCTCTGGTTATAAATTTTGACTTAGTAGAATTTTATACTAAAATCAAACAGCCATAAAATACTAGAAATTTAGTTTGAGAATAAGTTTTTTATAGAAAACACAGTGATACTATGTGAAGAAGGGGTTATGAATTTGATATAGCAGATTTTTTTTTCAGGAAAAGGAGGATACTTTTATAAATATAGTGTTGCTTCTGCTAAAAATGATATTCTTGTTCAGAAAATGAATTCTCAATAAGTATTTGAAATATGTTTTTAACGAGTTTATTGAGGGTGGAATTTAAAATCTTGAATGAAAATACACTGTGGAGATAATGAGTTTAAATTTGAAGGAAAAACGTAGTAACTGGAGAAAAGTCTTATGATGCTCCCTCCTTCTCATAATTTTCTGATTATTTCAAGTTCTTTTATGTATTGTGTTTTCTAATATTTAAAGAAAAATCTAATGTTCTTTTCCTTTTACCAAAATAGAAGGGAAAATGTGTCATGGGAAATGTGTCATGTCTTTGTCTCCTACCTCCTTCAGACACTGAAACACAAAGGATGTTGGTCTAGTTTCTACTCATGCTGGGAAAACCCCAAAACGGTCTTGGCTGGCTATATCCTGGCATTATGAAAGAGTCCCAGATGGGCTCTCCAAGACCATATTTCTATCCCAGCTCTGGGAATTTAAGCAAATATCTTTCATTATTTAGAATTCCATTATAATTCTGTCATTCCATGAGACTACAAGCCTAGCAACCTAATACGGGGCCCGTCTGCAGACAGGAGCCCTGTGGTAGTGAACAGCTTTCCCATCAATATTTTGTGATATTTTTGCACTGGTTGGAAACCAACTGGGTGAGTGTAGAGAGATCTAAAAAATCAGAATAAGAGAACAATAAAAGTAGTAACGTTTCTTTGTGAAGAAGATCACCATTCTCTGCTCAGCTATTTTACATTTAAGGAATGTGATTGCCCCATGGCTTGTGAAGCAATACAGGAAGCTAGGAAGGCGTAGGTCCTGGAATTGGATGGACTTGACTTGAATGAGCAGGTCTCAGGACTCGGATTCATTACATGTAAAGAGAGGATAAGAATCCATCCCTGTTGAGTCTTCATTAGCATTGAAAATAACATGACCAGCTTGTAGCACACTGCACATCCTTTAACCTCTAAAGGTTAGCTATATGTATATCATTTTTCCTGGTGTTTCCAGAGACAAAAGTAATCTAATAGGTACATACTTGGACAGAAAAAAAAAATGAGCAATGTTTACCCTCCAACATGAACAGCAATTAAAGTTAGCAAATTCTAATCTGGGAATAATTTCGGACAAAAGAATAATAATCTGCCTCCAGAAACAAGATTATTAGTTATTGTATTAAAATAAGAAAAAATCCTTGCAAATAATATGGATTCAGAGCATTGCTCTTTACTCACTTATGAGTAAAAACAGGGGAACCAAGATTTTTAGTTTCTTTCAGAAAACAAAATTAACAAAAATTTAAAACCCCAATAGCAGAAACAACAGGCACTGCATAAGAGCATTATAATCTTTCTCCTTGGATAGAGGTGGGGCAGGAAAAGAAAAAAAAATCAGGATATTTAAAGACTTGATGCATAATTTATGTGCAGGGCTTTTGTAATGGCAAGGAAGATGAGAAGGCATCAGCAAAAATCAAGTGAAAGTGCAGCTTAGATTAATCTCAAAATAAGTCCCCCCAAAAGAAGCTCATGAATTCCATGGTCCCTCCCTCAACGATTATGGGAAGGTGTGACTATTTAAAAGCCGTACAAAACTGGTGGAAAAAAAAGTCAGGCACCCCATTTCCCCTTCAGATGAGGTCATTGTAAATGCCAACATTTCCATCAGCATCAGCAATTGCAGTTTGGAGTTGGAACATCCTGAAGCAGAACTCTAGAGTGCTTCACTCTAGGAGCTAACGTTTGACCATGCTGTGTACTGGTTTTATGCAGTATCACATAGAATTTGTTAATGATTAATTTAAAAATTACTCAGTGAAGTTAAAAGAATAATCAATAATTTATCTTCCTTGCAATGTAATAAATGAGTTACAACTGGGCTCTGAAGCAACAAATAATTGAGCACCTGGTGTATGCCAGAGAGTGTTCTAGGCTTCAGGCATTTGATAGTAAACAAAATCCCTAGCTTGTATTCTAGCTCTGGAGGACAGACAGTAAACAAGTAAGCAACTCTGTGAATAAGGTGATTTTAGGAAGTGAAAAGTGGTCTGAAGTCATTAAAATCAGGCACAAGATGGGGTGTGCCTAGACACTGAGAGCATCTTCAGCTAGGTCAGACTGAAGGCTGCTGAGAGGAAGTGGCTTTTGAGCTAAGTCCTGCATCATAAGGAAAAAGGGAGGTGTAGAATCAAATTCTATGCAATAAGTAGCACGTATGAAGACCCTGAGACTAGAATAAGGCTAGCATGTTCTAGGGATTGAGAGTAGACCAGTATGGCTGGCTGGTGCATGTGGGAGGAAGGAGCAGTAAATAGAAAATAAGGTCAAGGAGGACATGTGTATACTTGTCTGCAAACTGCAGATATACCCAAAGATGGATTTTAAGGGTAAAGCATCATGGCTACTTACTAAATAACTATAGAGAGGCTTGTGGTCATTTAAAAAACTTTACATGTGATTTATTTAAATAGTAATGATCCCTACCTAACTAGAGGAAAGAAATATAACTAATTGTGTACTGTATATTTAATAATATATTCTTTGGTTTTCCTAATCACTCTTATTTTCCAGAGTACTGTATTGCGGCTCACTGAAGTTAAAGGACTGTCCAAGGTCATAAAGCCAGAGGGTTGTGTTGTACAACTCTAGCAGGTGTCAGTCTCTTCATAGAGAATAGCTATGGCACAGGGAATGGCTTCCCCTTCATTCATGTTATGGATGGCAAATCCATTTCACAATGATTGCATAGCCCTTTCATGTCTTATAAAGTAAGCTGTATTTATGAAGGCAGAAATACACCAGCCATGCTCATAACATCTGCAACAACCTTACATTTCCAGTGCAAATTGTCCTTACAATGTGATCATTTCAAAAAGGAGAAAATATGACCAATAGTAGCTGTTCAAGCATGTAATATATCAAATGCTGGGCAAAGGACCAAGAAGATATGTCTCTTTAATAATTCACTTATCAGAGCTAGGCGTGGTGGCGTGTGCCTATAGTCCCAGCTACTCTCAAGGCTGAGGCAGTGGAATCACTTGACCACAGGAGTCTGAGGCCAGCCTGAGCAACATAGGGAGACTCTGTCTCAAAAATAAAACACAAAATGAAACAAAAACTTCACTCGTGAAAAAATAAGCATTTAATGTTAGCAGAAATGACCCCGCAATGTTTGGGAACAAGGATAATGTTAGAAAGCAATTTGATCATTGATTTCAATAGTTATAAAACTGTTCAATTCTTTGACCCAGCAAGAATTTTACTTTTGGGAATGTAAAAAAAATTTAAGTGTAAGAACATTACTTACACATAAACATATCATATATGGCACTTTCTCTAATGCACAAACAATCCTTACACAAGGGCAAACAGGCTCTTGATGAATTATTGTGATGACATTTAAATTAATCCTTATGACGATGATAATAGCTTCATGAAAATATTACCTAATATAAAACATTTAAGTGAATAAAGCAGAATATGAAAGAAGCAAGGTAGTCTTTTTTAAAATTTAATTTAATTTAATTTTAAGTTCCAGGACACATGTGCAGGATGCACAGGTTTGTTACATAGGTAAATGTCTGCCATTGTGGTTTGTTGCACTTTTCAACTCATCACATAAATATGAAGCCCAACATGAATTAACTATTTATCTTGATGTTCTCTCTTCCCTCACTGTGTACATGTGTTCTCATTGTTCAGCTCCCACTTACAAGTGAGAACTGAAGTGAGACATGTAGTATTTGGTTTTCCGTTCCTGCATTAGTTTGCTGAGGATGATGACTTCAAGCTCCATCCATGTCTCTGCAAAGAACACGATCTCATTCCTTTTTATGGCTGCATAGTATATCATGGTGTATATGTACCACATTTTCTTTATCTAGTCTATCACTGATGGGCATTTGGGTTGATTCTATGTCTTTGGTATTGTGAATAGTGCTCCAATGAACATACACATACATGTATCTTTCTAATAGAATGATTTATATTCCTTTGGGTATATAACCAGTAATGGGATTGCTGAGTCAAATGGTATTTCTGGTTCTAGGTCTTTGAGGAATCCCCACACTGTCTTCCACAATGGTTGAATTAATTTACATTCCCACCAACAGTGTAAAAACATTCCTGTTTCTCCACAGCCTCACCAGAATCTGTTGTTTCTTCACTTTTAAATAATCACCATTCTGACTGTCATGAGATGGTATCTCACTGCGGTTTTGATTTGCATTTCTCTAATTATCAGTGATGTTGAGCTTTGTTTCACATGTTTGTTGGCTGCATAAGTGTCTTCTTTCGAGAATTGTCTGTTCATGTGCTTTGCCCACTGTTTAATGGGGTTGTTTGTTTTTTTATTCTTGTCATTTTGTTTAAGTTCCTTGTAGATTCTGGGTAGTAGACCTTTGTCAGATGGATAGATTACAAAAATTTTCTCCCATTCTTTAGGCTGTCTGTTCACCCTGATGACAGTTTCTTTGGCTATGCAGAAGTTCTTTAGTTTAATTAGATCCCATTTGTCAATTTTTGCTTCTGTTGCAATTGCTTTTGGCATTTCCATCATGAAATCTTTGCCCGTGTCTATATCTTGAATGGTATTGCCTAGATTTTCTTCTAGGGTTTTTATAGTTTTGGGGTTACTCCATCTTGAGTTAATTTTGGTATGAGGTGTAAGGAAGGGGTCCAGTTTCAATTTTCTGCATATGGCTAGCCAGTTCTCCCAGCACCATTTATTAAATAGGGAATCCCTTCCCCATTGCTTGTTTGTGTCTGGTTTGTTGAAGATCAGAGGGTCTTGTTTCTGAGTTCTCTATTTCATTGGTCTATGTGTTCGTTTTTGTAGCAGTACCATACTGTTTTGGTTATGTTAGCCTTGTGGTATACTTTGAAGTCAGGTAGCATGATGCCTATAGCTTTGTTCTTTTTGCTTAGGTTTGTCTTAGCTTAGCTAGATTGTCTTTGCAGATTGTGTCATCTGCAAACAGAGACAGTTTGGCTTCCTCTCTTCCTATTTGAATACACTTTATTTCTTTATCTTGCTTGATTGCCCTGGTCAGAACATTCAATACTATGTGAAATAGGAGTGATGAGAGAGGTTATTGTTGTCTTGTGCCCGTTTTCGAGAGCAAGGCTTCCAGGTTTCGCCCATTCAGTATAATATTGGCTGTGGTTTGGTCACATATAGCTCTTATTGTTTTGATGTCTGTTTCATCAATACCTAGTTTATTGAAAGTTTTTAACATGAAGCCATGTTTAATTTTATCAAAGGTCTTTTCTGTGTCTATTGAGATAATCATGTGGTTTTTGTCTTTAGTTCTGTTTATGTGATGAATTTTGTTTATTGATTTGCATATGTTGAACGAGCCTTGCAACCTGGGGATAAAGCTGACTTGATCATGTGGAAAAGCTTTTTGAGTGATGCTGGCTTTGGTTTGTCAGTATTTTATTGAAGATTCTTGCATCAATATTGATCAGGAATATTGGCCTGAAATATTCTTTTTTTGTTGTGTCTCTGGCAGGTTTTGGTATGAGAATGATAGTGGCCTCATATAATGAGTTAGGGAGGAGTCCCTCTTTTTCAGTTCTTTGGAATAGTTTCAGAAGGAATGGTACCAGCTCCTCTTCATACTTCTGATAGAATTCAGATGTAAATCTGTCTGGTCCTGGGCTTTTTTGGGTTGGTAGACTGTTTATTACTGCTCCAATTTTAGAACTTGTTATTGTTCTATTCAGGGATTCAACTTCTTCCTGGTTCAGTCTTGGGAGGGTGTATGTGTCCAGGAATTTATCCATTTCTTCTAGATTTTCTAGTTTATCTGCATAGAGGTGTTTATAGTATTGTCTGATGGTCATTTGTATTTCTGTGGGGTAGGCCATGATATCCCCTTTGTCATTTTTATTGTGTCTATTTGATTCTTCTCTCCCTTCTTCTTTATTAGTCTAGCTAGCAATCATTTTATTTTTTTCAAAAAAAGCTCCTGAATTGGTTGATGTTTTTGAAGGATTTGTCATGTCTCTATGTCCTTCATTTCTGCTCTGATCTTGATTATTTCTTGTCTTCTGCTAGCTTTGGGGTTTCTTTGCTCTTAGTTCTCTAGTTCTCTTAGTTTTGATGTTAGGGTATTGATTTGAGATCTTTCTAGCTTTTTGATGTGGGCATTTAGTGCTATAAATTTCCCTCTTAACTCTGCTTTAGCTGTATCCCATAGATTTGGTACATTGTATCAAATATCTTTATTCTCATTGGTTTCAAAGAACTTCTTGATTTTTGCCTTAATTTCATTATTACCCAGGAGTCATAAAGGAGCAGGTTGTTCAATTTCCATGTAGTTGTGTAGTTTTGAGTGAGTTTCTTAATCTTCAGTTCTAATTTGATTGTTCTGTAGACTGAGAGACTGTTATGATTTTAGTTCTTTTGCATTTGCTGAGGAGTATTTTACTTTCAACTATGTGATTCATTTAGACTAAGTTCCATGTGGTGCTAAAAATAATGTATATTCTGTTGTTTTTGGGTGGAGAGTTCTGTAGATAACTATCTGGTCCATTTGAACTAGAGCTGAGTTTAATTCCTGAATATTCTTGTTAATTTCTGTCTCAATGATCCGTCTAATATTGACAATGGATTGTTAAAGTCTCCAGTGATTTTTGTGTGAAAGTCTAAATCTCTTTATCAATCTCTAAGAATTTGTTTCATGAGTCTGCATTCTCCTGTATTAGGTACATATATATTTAGGACAGTTATCTCTTCATGTTGAATTGAACTCTTTACCATCATGTAATACCCTTCTTTGTCTCTTTTGATCTTTGTTGGCTTTACTACTTTTTCTGTTTTCCATTTGCTTTGTAAATTTTCCTCATCCTTTTGCTTTGAGCCTGTGTGAGTCTTTGCATGTGAGATGGATCTCTTGAATACAGCACACTGATGGATCTTGACTCTTTATGCAGCTTGCCATTCTGTGTCTTTTAATTAGGGCATTTACATTTAAGGTTAGTATTATTATGTGTGAATTTGATCCTATCATCATGATGCTAGCTGGTTATTTTGCAGACTGGTTTATGTAGTTGCTTCATGGTGTCATTAGTCTTTGTACTTCAGTGTGCTTTTGTATTGGCTGGTAATGGTTTTTCCTCTCCATATTTAGTGCTTCCTTCAGGAGCTCTTGCATGGCAGGCCTGGATGATGAATTCCCTCAGCATTTGCTTGTCTGAAAAGCATTTTTATTCTCCTTTGCTTATGAAGCTTAGTTTGGCCAGATATGAAATTTCAGATTGGAAATTCTTTTAAGGATGTTGAGTATTGGCCCCCAATTTATTCTGACTTGCAGGGTTTCTGTGGAGAGGTCTGCTATTAGTCTAATTAGCTTCCCTTTGTAGGTTACCTAGTCTTTCTATCTACCTTTAACATTTTTTTCTTCACTTTCACCATGGAGAATCTGATGATTGTGTGTCTTGGGGTTGATCTTCTAATGGAGTATCTTCCTGGGGTTCTCTTGATTTCCTGAATTTGACCTTTGGCCTGTCTTGCTAGGTTGGGGAAGTCCTCCTGGATGATATCTTGAAGTATGTTTTCCAAGTTGGTATCATTCTCCTCATCTCTTTCTGGTACCCCAATCAGTTGTAGGTTTTTTTTTTTTTTTTTTTTTTTTTAACATAATCCCATAGTTCTCTATGGTTTTGTTCATTCCTTTTCATTATTTTTTCTCTAACCTTGTCTGCCTGTCTTATTTCAGCAAGATAGTCTTCAAACTCTGAAATCCTTTCCTTTGCTTAGTATATTTGACTATTGATACTTGTGGTTGCATTGTGAAGTTCTAATGTTTTGTTTTTCAGCTCCATCAGGTCATTTATGTCCCTCTTGAAGCTGGTTATTCTGGTTAACAGCTCCTGTAATGTTTTATCATGGTCTTAACTCCTTTGCATTGGGTCAGAACATGCTCCTTTAGCTCAGTGAAGTTTGTTATTACCAACCTTCCAAGGCTTACTTCAGTGAATTCATTCATCTTAGCCTCAGCTCAGTTCTATGCCCTTGTTGGAGAGGTGTTGTGATCATTTGGAGGAGAAGAAACACTCTGGCTTTTTGAGTTTTCAGCATTTTTTTCGTTGATTCTTTCTTATCTTCCTGAGTTTATTTAGCTTTGATCTTTGAGGATGCTGACTTTTAAACGGGGTTTTTGTGGGGACTTTTTTGTGTTGTTGCTTTCTGTTTGTTTGTTTTTCTTTTAACAGTCAGGCCCCTTTCCTGTAGGTCTGCTTTCATTTGCTGGGGGTCCAGTCCAGTCCCTATTTGCCTGGGTCCCTCCTGCACATGGAGGTGTCACCTGAGGAGGCTACAGCACAGTAATGATGGCTCCCTACCCTTTCTTCTGGTACCTCCATCCCGGAGGGGCACCAACCTAATGTCAGTGGGAATGCTCCTGAATAAGGTGTCTGGTGACCCCTGTTGAAGGGGTCTCACCCAGTCAGGAGGCATGACCCACTTAAGGCACTCTGATTGCCCCTTGCTGGAGGGTGTGCTCTGTACTGGGGGAAATCGCACTCATCCAGAATGCCTAAATTCTTAAGAAGCAGCAGGGGGAAAGGCTAAGTCTGCTGAACCATGAAGACTGAGGCCATCCCTCCCCCAGGGGCTCGCTCCCAGGGAGATCAGAGTTCTGTCCATAAACCCCTGGCTAGCATTGCAGAAATTCCCATGGGGAGGCCCTGCACAGTGAATAGGGATAGGTCATGGTCCTGCCTAAAGATGCAGTCTGTCCCTGATCTGCCACAGCCCCTGTGCTGCAATGTGGGGAATTCCTCCTGGGTCTAAATCACCCAATCTCCTTGGCACTAACAGGGGAATAACTGCAGGGTGAAGCTGCAGTGATGGCAGCCACCCTTCCTGTTGGGAGCTCAGTTGTCTTAGACAGGAAGCATCCACAGTGATGGCAGGTCCTCCTCCCCTGGGAACTTGGTAGTCTTGGGCAGACTCCAGCTGGGTGGCCACTGAGACTCTGCATAGCTCTGTGCTTGGGATCTAAGGCCCTGGTGATGTGGGCTCACACCCTGGCTGGGGGACAGGAGCTCCCCCAGACATGTGGCTCCCGGGTGGGCTGTCACTCCGCTCTGCTTTTCCTTGCTCTCTATGGGTTGCACCAACCACCTAGTTAGTTCCAGTGAGAGAACCTGGATATCTCAGTTGCTGGTTCAGGATTTACTCACCATTTTCATTCTTCTTGAGGGGAACCTCTAACTACAGCTGTTTCTATTCAGGCATTTTAGTTCCTCTTCCCAAGGTAGTCTTGATAGCATTTTAAGTTTTGTGTCAGCACCTTCAGAAAGGTTAGAAATAAACAAAATGTTAAAATTGGAAGCTTGTATCTATGTTGCCATTTCAAGAATTTTAACTTAATATTTTGCCTTCTATTTTATTTTTACAGTATACAAAATACATTTTAGCAAATAATTTGTTTGGAGATCTGCTTTCATGTTGGATGTTAAAAATGACATCCTCCCATACCAGTCCTACCTTCTGTTTAGTGCTCAAGCTTGCTCTGAGCTGTGGGGAAAGAGGAGAGGAGACAGCAGGGAAGGGAATCAGGGAGGCTTTCTGCATGATCTGCTCTTGCTCAGCCTCATAGATGGATGCTGGTGGCAAAAGATTCTATCCTCCTTCTGATGTGTGCCCCTGTTCATACCCAGAGAAATATTCCTTCCTTGAAGTACACAAGGGAGATGATGTTATGACAAAGGGTTGCAATTGGCCTTAAGTACAAAACGTTTCATCTGCAGCATTTGGAGAGATTTAGAGAAACTCAATATCAGAAGGATTGACAGATAAAATTCAGTAAACCAACGGAAAGGCCATAGGAGAGGTTTGTTTCTCCGGCATAGAGGCACCAAAAATACCTGCATTTCCTTTCGTTGTCCATGAACTGGAACTGGTTATCAGCCCCAGTGGGATGAATGATAAAAAACAACACAAAATTCCTAAAGCTGCAAATGCCTCACTGTGATCATTAGCAGATTTAGCTTCCTAATGATTTTCCCACTGAAATGTCAGTGTAACACACACAAAGGATTGCAATGACATTGGCAATAAGGGCTATTGTTGAGCAATGGGTTACTTTCTTGAAAACCTTCCTAAAGGAATCAAGAAATGTTTTGGAAGTTCTCTCATTCCCAAACATCTCTAGATGAACAACGTATCAAGGCAAGCGAAAATGAGAAAGGGATTTTAGCTCATCCCCTGGTATATCCTCACATGAGGAACTCAGGGTCTATGCTGCTGAGCGGGTATCTTGAGTAAATATCTTCCTCACTCCTCAAGCAGCAGCATCCTCAGGGGCAGTCACCTGTATTTGGTCCTTCCCCACACTCCTCCCTGACTCAGTAATACCACTCAACATACTTTGCTGGAACTACAACTCTCAATGGTAAAAGAAAAAGGACTAACCCATGCATCCTAGGATATAGGATGTCAGCAGCAGCTGGGCGATTGGCCAGAAGCCCCATGGGACCAGTGTGGTAAGGGGATTTGGTATTTTCCTCTACTCCTTCTTGCACATGATTTTAAAAGCAACCTTAAAATAAATCAACTCTCTAATAGCCAGAGGCCATGTAAAAGGAAACTTGTTTTACTACAGCTCCTCTAAATGTGGGTCAACCTGATGTTGTACTTTTGTCAGTATCTGTGCACAAAGGCTTGTCCTCAGGAGACACTGATTCTGACAAAACCAGGAAAGATGGTGATAGGAATCACAGGAAATGCATGTACCGTGTGTATTAGTGCTGTCTTCATTCAGTCTGAGCACACAGGAATACAAAGTTCACATGAGGTTTAGAAAGAAAGTCTCTTACAAAACACAAGGGAATGAGTTCCTTATACATGCAGAGGCAAGGTGAACCTGTGAAAATTGTTTACTAAAGTTATGGAAAGGAAAACTTAGATAATGTTTACTCTTATTTCTCAATAATGGTTATGAAATTAGAGATTAGGAAGAAAAAGTTACAAGTAAAAGTTTAAGAATCAGAATGACTGGCTGGGCTCAGGGGACCTCGTCTGCAATCCTAGCACTTTGGGAGGCTGAGGTGGGCAGACTGCTTGAGCTAAGGAGTTCAAGATTGGCCTCGGCAACATGGTGAAACCTGTCTCTACAAAAAATATAAAAATTAGTGGGGTGTGGTGGTGCATGCCTGTAGTTTCAGCTACTCTGGAGGCTGAGGTGGGGGGATCACTTGAGCCTGAGAGGCAGAGGCTGCAGTGAGCCAAGACTGCATCACTGCACGCCAGTCTGGGTGACAGAGTGAGATGTTGTCTCAGGAAAAAAAAAAAATCAGAATGACTAACTTTGTGTTGGCATGACTGGAAAACAGAATACATTAGATCAATGCCTTTAACTCACTGATAGAAAGAAATTCTCCACATAGATTTCTATACTCAGTCATAAAGGCATTTTTACACGTAAGATCTCAAAAAACGAAACTTCCATGCGCCATTTTTGAGAAGACTGCTAGTACTTTGAGCAAAAGAGAGCTGTGGAAATCTAGTCTTCAGAATGCCTTGCATGGGGTTGGGGGATGCCTTTTCCTGTCTCTGGTTCTAGTGATCTTTTTTAATTTTGAACTTTATACTGTCAGATGCAATATTGCACCACCACTTTTCTTGTACTGTTTCCTGCACAACAGTTTTCTGAGAGTTTCAGGCTCTAAAAGAAGGAGAGCAGGAGACATATTTTAGTTTCTTCAGAAGGCTCAGCAGTTTCTTGCCTAGAAGTGTGTCCCATAGATCTCTCACACCGGCATGTAGGCACAAATATATGAGGAGCCACACTTCAGCATTGTTTAAACTAGTGAAAAACTGGGAGCGACCCAGCATCTATCACTAAGTGATTGATGGAATAATTCCACAAAAGAAATTCTGTGTCACATTGAACGAAGAGTGAGATGAATTTTCATGAATGGATATAGCAAAATGTGCATTGTTTATCAATAGGTCAGAAACAAGAGTTGCAAAACAGTAAGTCAAATATGCTGGAAATCTTTTATGGACCCACCTTCTCCATTCAGCAATATGGTCCTGAAGGCTGAGCCACTCAGACTATGTCAGACTCCATCTGGCTGGAGCCTAGAAGAAGTCTAGAAGGAAAGAGTAAGGGCAGAGTTTCATTTTCCTGACTCCTACCCTGCAAAGCTGGCTGGGTCCCTTGATTTGGGCTCCTGTGAAGGATTTCTCTCCACGTAACCTGTCTGTCTTCAGGTCTGGTAAGCACACCCTCAGTCCTAGGGAGGTAATGGCACCCACTGTAAAAGCCCCAGGGAACTGCATTTTCCCTGCCAGCATCCATACTGCCACAACTTTATAGTGAATGCAGTTATTAAATTCTCCTCACTTTATTTCTGTATATGGTGGGTTTTCTGGAAAGATGAAACTGAAGTGCAAATAGTGGTCAGCTCTAGAAAGTGAATTTGGGGGGAAGAAAAAGAAGGGACTATAGCTTTCACATTATCTCTTCAATTAATAGATACAAATTTCACGTTAATCTCTTCAATTAATACTGCATATTATTTGAATTTTATGATGGACATATGTTACATTATATAAAATACATTATAAACGTATTATGATAGGCTACTAATTTAAATAGCAAAACCAAACCAAAAAACAAAAAGCGAAATCAACACCTGAATTTCTGATCAGTAGACTCAGAACTTCTGAACCAGAATCTAGTTACTAAGAAAGAACTTATTTATCCTAGCTTATTTCATGTCAGCAGGGTTACATAGAGTACTGGGCTTCTGATTTCATTAAAATATGTTTTGCAAACCATTTATCAGTTTCTCAGGATATAATAGAGATAACTCTGTATTGCAGAAATTTGTTTAGAATTCCCCATGAGGCTTAATGAATGGAACTATTATATCACATGACTTAAAGTTTTATTTATACTGTGTGTATATCAGCTTTCTTAATATTTCAGTAACTAATACTTTGGTTTTACTGTCCAGCAGCTTATTTTGGTTTTTGTTTTTAGCATGTTCCTTTATAGCATGATATCTGGGATCTAAAAGTTATTTTCATGCTGTGCCTATACTTGATTGGTGGGTTTCAGTTTTCCATGTGGGATTTCGTTTTGTGTCAGGTCTTTGGAATCAGAGGTTTTGCTACTTCAAAATATAGTGCTCCTCTGGGAGTTGGGGCTATGATAGTAAAGCCAAGTGAGATACAAGTTCAAATTATTTTCCAGAAAAGCCAAATCAAAAAAAAAATGTTTTTTTGACTTTCTGAATTTTACTCCCATGAAATCAACACATGGCATGTTAGGCCTTTAAATAGTAAGTTTTCTGTTGAAGACAAGTTTAACTAATAAAAAGATCATCCGACAGTGTTGAGATAATTTATAATTGATTCTGTCATACTTCCACATTGGCTGAGATGAATGTGTACGTCCCTGCTGGAGTCACATAATAGGAGGGCATAATATCCCACAAGGCATATATTTGGGTCTAAGGAAGAAGGATTCAGATGCAAAAGAACATAAAAACATTTTAACAACATGTCTCATTCATTCCTTGGTAATATAAGCAAGCATATGCATAATTTTTGACCTGAGGGGTAGAAAGGCAAAGACAGGCCTGTGTTTGAGAAACTCAATATCTAATTGTTGTCACAAGAACCCCTAGAGTAGCAGTGCTTCTAAACCCAAGGAGTGCGGAGACCCCTTTGAAGGAAAACAAAGTGTTTCAGGCCCCTCAGGTTGATTTAAAATGGTTTTATCATGTAATGTTACCTGCATAAATATAAACAAATATAATAATTAAAAGTTTTATATACTCCTCAAATTATAGCTTCGGCTGGGCGCAGTGACTTACGCCTGTAATACCAGCACTTTGGGAGGCCGAGGTGGGTGGATCACCTCATGTCAGGAGTTCAAGAACAGCCTGACCAACATGGCAAAACCCCATCTCTACTAAAAATACAAAATTAGCTGTGCATGGTGGTGCATGCTGGTAATCCCAGCTACTTGGGAGGCCGAGATGGGGGAATTGCTTAAACCTGGGAGGCAGAGGTTGCATTGAGCTGAGATCACACCATTGCACTCCAGCCTGGGCAACAAAAGTGAAACTCTGTCTGTTTGCATGGAAACTGAATTTGGAAATTAAATTTTAAAAACTCTATAAATTAAAATACATGAAATTAACAAAAAATACATGAAATTTTGCAGAAAAGACAACACTACATGCAGAATGAATTTGGGCCTCCCTGCTGTGGAGTGGTATTTTTCAGGTCAGGATTCTTTCATTTTTTGGGCTGAATCATGACTCAGTTATAACTGCTGTGGAATCTTCACCCCACAAACTGCCATCTCACCATTTGCCTTGTGGCTTGAAAGCTTCTTTGAATAATGAAGTCTAGCTCTACTCTTACTTTAATGGAGCTTCAAAGTATTAAAGAAATGAACATGGAGTATGACCTCATGCATATACCAATATCTGGATGTGTGTATGTGTACATTTGCAGGCACATATTTATATGCATATAGAGTTGTCACTTGATATCTATTGGTTTCAGGACACCCCCACAGATGATCACAAAATCTACAGATGCTCCAGCATTTTCTATAAAACGCATATAACCTATGCATATCCTCCCATGTTTTTTAAATCATCTCTAGATTACTTCTAATACCTAATACAATGTAAATGCTATGAAAATTGTTACATATTGTTTAGGGAATAATGGCAAGAAAAAAAGTCTGTACATGTTTAACACAGACACAACTGTCTTTTTTTCCTTGATTATTTTCTATAGCAGTTGGTTGAATCCACATATGTGATGGGTTGACCGTATCTGAATATTTATAAAGTGCTGATTCCAAAATGAAGTAAATCTGCAACAAGTTGAGAAAACTCTTGACAGGATTTATGTTTATTGGTGATTTGAAATTCTGCACATTCCCTTCTATAACTTATTCACCCTTTTGTGGAAAACAGCAGAGAAACGAGAAGCAACACTTCAGTGCAATGAATGAAGACAGGATACATTATAAAAATGTTCAGTGAAAAGTGAAGCAAAATGGAAAATCATACTGCACACAAATATTTTTAAATGATTAGTCAACCTGAATTAATGCTAGCATTGGAAAAACTGTAAAATTAATACACACAAAACTGTGAGTCGTGCATGGAAAGTATCTGAGACCAGCTCTACCCACACACCTGGCCCCTGCTTCCCTGTCCAATCTCGTGTCCCATTGCTTCTCCTTTTGTTCTTGGGCCCCTCTGGGCACAGGGATTCTCCCACAGTCACTCAAATGCTGTGTGTTCTCTTTGGTCCAGGAACCTTTTTTTTTTTTTTTTTTTTTTAATATTTTATTTTCAGTTCAGGGGTACATGTGCAGGTTTGTTACATAGATAAATGTGTGTTCTGGGGGTTCGTGTACAGATGATTTCATCACCTAGGTATTAAGCCTAGTACTCGTTAGTCATTTTTCCTGATCCTCTCCCTCCTCTACCCTCCATCCTCTGGCAGGCCTCAGTGTGCGTGTTCCCCTCTACATGTCCATGTGTTTTCATAATTTAGCTCTCGCTTAAAAGTGAGACCATGTGGTATTTGATTTTCTGCTCCTGTGTAAGTTTGCTAAGGATTATGGCCTCCAGCTCCATCCATGTCCCTTCAAAGGACATGATCGTGCTCTTCTTTGGGACCTTTTTCTTGAAGTGCTCTCCAGTTCTCACCCCTTCATGTGGCTATATTTGAGTGATTTCTTTCTAGTTTAAAAGGAACTTCCCCTCTGGGTTTTTTCCTCACCTTCCTGCTCTTTACTATTCTACCCTCTGCAACCCGAAGTGAGGTACCACTTCTGGGTTAGCCCACACCGCTTTGGTTGTTCCCTTATCATAGCACCTAATTGCTGTCTTATACCTGCCTGTTTCACTGTCTGTATTCCACCCTCCACTGTCAAATCCATCTGAGCAGAGAGAGATCACACTTTCTCCTCAACTGTTAGCCAAGCTTGGCACACTTTTGGTGCTCAATGACCATTTGCTGAATAATGAAAGAGTCGACGACTGGATGTCAACACTATTTTCCTTTTTTACTCCTAACATTTGATCTTAGATTGATAAACTTTTCACTTCAATTTTTACAAATTCCATTGATTACTCTGACATCAATCTTTGTCTATATTTAGAGTATAAGCTTTTGTTCTGATATTTCTGCAGTCAGCTCTTGCTAGATCAACATGTTTGTGTGGACTCCAATACTCTTGTCCTTTGGGCAAGTCAGACCAATAGAAACACCTACTTACTGGACTTGAGTCAGACTGGTCACAGACCATGGACACCTGCCATGTCGAAGACATTCATTCTGGAGCCTCTGGACCACTCCAGCCCCTAATTATTAATATGCTGGTGTTTTCTTGAAGTTCTATGTAGACCTGCTGTGGCAAATGCAACATTTGAAATCAAGATGAAGTACTCAAAACAGATGCATTTTAAATAAAGGAAATTCTCTATTTAAAAGAAAAAAACTGATAAAAATGAGAGATATAAGTCTTTGTTAAGTAACAGAAGAAACAGAAATCATTTATACATACAAATAATTTATACATGTTTTCTTTTTACAAAAATAGGATTATATTATTAGTGATACTTCATTTTAAGTTGTACTTATGATGTCTTGAAAATCTTTGTAGGTCAATATATGCATGTGGTCTTTTCTCTTTTTAAGAGCTGCATAGAATTCTTTATAATGGCTATATTGTATTTTTAGAGCCATTTTATTATTAACATACATTTGAGTTGTCTTTGAGTTTTAATTTTTTTATTAGAAATCATGTTATAGTGAAGATCCTTGTCTTGATCTCCATGTACTGCCTTTACTAATACAGTAGTATCAATTCCTAAAAAGTAAGATTGCTGAATAATAACAAATGAACATTTGTATTTCATCATATGCTGCCAAGTTGCCCTCCAAAATGATTTCATCGTATTACATTTCTGTAACGTATGGGATCTCATGGTTCCCACGTCATCGCCAGGACCGGCTCTTCTCAACTAGTTAGATTAGTTGACAACTTAATTTGTGAAAATGTAGTTTTGTTATTAAAATTTGTATTGTAATTATTGTTGAAGTTAAGTATCTTTTCTACATAATGATTTGCTATTTGAATTTATTTTCCAGTGGGTTGGCAAATTATGGCTTTCATTGATATTCTCTTGGGTTGTCTTTTTCTGTCTGGTTTTAGTTCTTAGTATATTAATTTTATGCCTGTGTTAACAATATTTTCTCCCATTTATGGTTTTCACCATAGTTTAAATGTATTCTGCAGTCAAATCTATCATTTTTGATTTTTTGAATAGTAGCAGTAGAAGTTGTACCAGTTCTTCTTTGTACATCTGGTAGAATGAGGTTGTAAATCCATCTGGTCTGGGGCCTTTTTCATTGGTAGGTTTTTTTTGTTGTTGTTATCATTCAATTTCTGAACTCAATATTGGTCTATTCAGTGTTTCAATTTCTTTCTTATTCAATGTTGAGAGATTGTGTGTTTGCAGGAATTTATCCATTTCCTCTAGATTGTCTAGTTTGTTTGCATGAAAGCATTCATAGTAGTCTCTGATGATCTTTTGTATTTTTGTGGGATCAGTTGTAATGTCACCTTTGTCATTTCTGATTATGGTACATAAAACTTGATATTTATGACTATCTTTGAAAGTTGTAACTTTTTCAGTATAAATTACTTCTTTTTCTCATTTAATAATTATTTCCCTGAGTTATATTTTATTCATACAAACATTGTCACCCCCTTTTAATAGTGTTAATTTTTGCCTGGTATCTATTTCTAACTTCTCTGCTTTTCTAAATTATAAGTGATGGTTGTGTTGATTTTCTCATCTGAGAATCTTTATCTTTTAAAATCTTTAGATTTTTGTTACCTGCTTTTGTTATAGGACCAACAGGTTCACATGTTGGCTGCACAGTCACAGACCAATTACACGGAGACAGTGGAGTTTGCAACAGAGAAACACTAATGATCACAGGGTGCCAAGCAAGGAGATGGAAAGAGACCCACACGTTTATTTCCCAGAGGACCTCTTGGAGGGAGCTTTTCAGGGGATGACGGAGGGTGAGGGGATAAAAAATTTGGGTTGTTGATTGGTCAGGGCAAGGGAGACAAGAACATCAGGATGTGGAAACTGCATCCTTTGTTGAATCAGCTTCTCATGTGGTCTTTCAGAGTAGTCGGCATCCGTAGGGTTTTTCAGACCAGCTGACATCAGTAGTTTAAGTGAAAGGGTATTTCAAAGGGAAAACTTAACACTTTATAATGTTCAAGTTGTTATCTAGGGAACAGTTAAAGGGAACCATGATCTTGTAACACGATCCACATGATTCTAGGAAAACAGGCACGAAACAACCTTGAGGAAGCAAGTCAGAGAGCAAGCTGACTTAATGATTAATGCGAAATGTTCTGCAAGTGTGGTTATTTTCATTTCTCTCTCTCTTCCTTCCCTGATTAATTTTACAAAGTTTACAGAGATGGTTTCATTTTTATGCCTTTTGCTTTTAATGCTTCTTTGCTCTTTCTCTGCTTTTATTTTTTCAGCTTTTCCAGATTGATTTTCTCAAATTATCTGAAAATCTTACATTCTAATTTTTCCTTTAAAAATTTAATATTCAATTACCTTCTAAGGCCACTGATTCTAATAGTATAGAATTGTACAGAACAGACATGCTTGAACCCTATGACTAATCTTTCCCTTTTTTGCATAATCCTGTGAATATTTATGTGTATTTCTTCAGTTCCTTTTCTTGCATTTTACTGCTGTTTATAAGCACATTTTTCTTTGTGAACAATATTATACTATACCTATTTTGTAGAAGCTCACTTATTCACTTAGCAAATATTTACTGACTAGGAAATATTACCATGTTTTTTTTTATGTGTATACAACCTCCTTTTCAATGGAAACAAATAATTAATGGCATGAATATTTTACAATTAATTTAAATTACAATTTCCTTGGGCATTAAAGTTTACATTTTTCTATTACATACAATTCTGCAATAAATATTGTTGGCTATGTAACTTTAAATATATGTGGTAGTCAGGGTTGGCTTCATGGATTTGCCATGTATGCAGTTGCAAAAGTCTCCACACTCAAGAGATCCCTCTTTGGTTTAATGTTCTGCTGTCACTGTCTTGAAATTCTTAATTTTTAAACAAGTGTCCTGTATTTTCCTTTTGTACTCGGTCCGGCAATTTAGGTGGCCAGTCACAGTGTAGTCTTTCTGTGAGATTGGAACAGGATATCTGGATCAATAGGCATGTGCACACTACATTTTGATAGATCCTTTCTGGTTGCCTTTTTTCCTTACACTGCCCACCAACAGAACATGAGATAATATATTTCTCTTTACTTTCTTTGGCTCAAATTAATTTTTTTGCCAATATCATATATAGGGAACATGTCATTGTTAATTTAGTTTGTTTCCCCTGAATAGTAGTGAAGCTTAGATCTTCACACAATTTGATAAATAGTCTTTAAGTCCCATGTCTTGATTTTTTTTTTTTTTGCATTTGGAATATTTCTCATCTCACGATAGTTGGTAAAAGGAAGAAGACACCTCCACTGGAGAAATTGGAAATTTTAGCCAGCTTTGTGCAGGGCCTTGTGGGAGGTAGTGATGGAGCAATGTTGTATAGGACAAATAGAAAGATATTGGATATTGGGATCAGATCTGTTTTTGGATGAGTTCGTTCGCCTTTCTCAGCCTCAGTTTTCTCACACGTCAAATAAGAATAGTTGTAAGCCAGACCTCATAGGGGTGTTGGGAGGATTAAGTGAAATATATTATGTAAGGTGCTGGCTCTTCCTTGAGGCCTGTAGGTGTAAACAACGTTTCTTTTTCCAGCTCTTAAAATGGCTAAAATTCTTACCATAGTTATAAAATATGATGGCAAAGCAAATATACATCCATCTTAGAAATAAACACAATTGATGACACAATTTCATTTTTACCTATGAGGATAGCCTCTATGAAGTATTTATATATCACCTAGAAAAAGATAACGTAGCAAGTTTTAAACCCTTTTTTTTTGAAGAGCTGCAGGGGCCCAGAAAACTGCATTTTGCAGAGTACTTCAGGTGATTGTAATACAGGTGATTTATGCTCCAACTTGAGAACACTGCCCTTAGAAATGAAATTAAAGCTGATTGTATTTTTCTGGTGATGTTTAATTAAAGGAAAATTATTTAGCAGGTAATCGCATCAGAGTTGCTCCATTTTCCCCTTTCAGGTATATCAACAGATTTTCCTGTCTCTCCTCATCAAATGTTTTCCTTCTTATACTGTCAATACATATACTTCATCTTAATTCAGATTTTGCACCTTCATACCTTTGCTCATACTTTTTCTCTCCTGGAACATCACATCCTCCATTTCTCCTTCAGGTGATCTCCTACTCTTGCAGTAAAATCTGCATCTCCTCTGGAGGTGTTAATCTGGAGGTGTTAACTGCCACATTCAAGCAGAATGCAGTGCTTTCCTCCTTGTGTGTTCACAGTGCAGAACACTTGTTCTGTGAATTAGAATCTTTGTTTACATGCCTATATGTCTCAGGATTAATTCATAGCCTTCTTAAGGCCAGAGACCACAGCTTGTTCATCTTTGCGTTTCTAGTTTCTGATGCAGAAGGCTCCCACGGATACTTAGTCTTTATCTAACAGTATTGAACTGACTGTGTTCACTTGTCTATTTTCTGCTTCCGTGGGAAGGTGGATTTTGGGTTTTTCTTCTTATGCTTTAGTTACTCCTTCAATGGTTCCTCATTCTATACTCAATGCTTGGTTGCTTACAAGTTTGTTCCTACCATAGAGACTTTGGACTAAGTGTTCCCTTTGCCAGGAAAAGTTCTGCCCCTAGATCTTCAAGTGGCTTGTTTCTTCCACTTATCCCTTTCAGTTCTTTGCCCAAATGGCTCCTCTACAGAAAAGTCTTTTCCAAACATCCATTCCAAAGAAGTAACCATAATTACCCTACAAGTCACTCTTTTACATTAGAATGATTAATTTTTCCTCATAGTCCTTCTCAGCATCTGAAATTCTCCTGTGCATGTAGTTACTTCTTTAATTTCCATTGGAGACATAGTGTTGCCATTAGCCAGGTATTAAAGGGACAATGAATGGCTTACTCACTTTTGTAAACTTGGCATAAAACAAAGACCTGGCACAGATAAGACATCATTGTGTTTTGTTGAGTCAGTAATGTTTGCTCTTTTATGGAGAGAAAGCCAAGGAATGATCAAGTCACTAGGAGGGTGATAGTACACACTGTTGGTGCCCAGTCTGCTTCCCTTTACCATTGCCATTCCCCAAAACTTCTGTTAGCGTTGCCCGTTAAGTCTCGCAGCTACCTCTTTTCTGTAGACAGGGACAGCTGAACAGGAGATTATGCATCTCTTCTGGTGCTACTATAACCAATGACTGGCTAAAATGGTTGTGAAAAAGACTAGCCCTCTTGCTTCTTGTAGGGATACCTCTGCAGTGTGATTTATACCATTCCTCTGCGGAACAGGTTAGATTTAGACTCTTCTGAGACCACAACTGCACTCAGCTTCTCTCCTACACTCCACCTCCACTGACACCCCATCTCCCCTGCATTATTCTTCTTTCTTCCCTTTCTTACAGATTTGAGAGCTCTCCCTCAATAAATCATTTGTGTCTGAATCTGTCTCAGGCTCTGCTTCTAAAGAGCCCAATCAAGAGCCATGGTGTTCCTTGGTGGAATGTTAGACTAATAATCTATGTTTTTATTCATAAGGGGGCTGGAAAGTAGAGAGCTCTGGCTACCAATATCTGAGAAAAGCTACCATGACGTAAAACGGTCAGAGATTTAGGGTTCGATTTTATTGACATCCTGTTGGTCAAACTTTCCACCTCACATGAAAATAGAGCAAATTTGATTCACACAGTTGCATTTTGGCCTCTAGTATCAATTGTCAGAATGATGGAGGATTTGTTGGTTCTTTATGTGCTAAAGTCCTTGGAAAAACATTAATTCATTAGTTTATTGAGTAAGCACTCCACGTCTGGTGCTGTGTTAAGTGGTATGGTTTGGACAGTGAATCAGACTGACCCCAGACAGATTATTATAGCACCAGTAATATCTACTGTACCTCAGTGCTTCCAGCATTGTGGCTGTGAGTCTAGACTTGGGCCAGACAGTGTTGACACTGAATCTTGACTCAGGTACTTCCCAACAATGAGAAAAATGAGTTTAAACGACATGTCATTTAACTTCTTGAGTCTCTGTTTCTCACCTAAAAACTATACCTGTTTTATAATTAGGATTCAACCATTCAGTCTGGTATTTAATAAGTGCCAAATGGGTGCTAGCAAATAGTAGTATCATGAAAGAGAAGTTGTCTCTCAAAAAATGTGATTTATTTGTTAGTACAGTAGTCTTATTCTAACAATTGAGAAATCTACATTTGGTCAGGGGACAGAACATAGGGGAGCTCGTTGAGGAATAACTTGAAATATCAATAGATTAAACTTAATCTAACTAAATATATAAATTTTCTCAAAAGCAGATACTAGTACTGGTTATTGTATCAAGTATCAATATTTAAAGAAAATCTATAGCAGGAAAGTAATTAAGATTAAAAAATAATTACGTTGCTTCTGAAAATTTGTAAAGAAAATCAACTCCTATTTTATTTTGGTAGTAAACCCTAGAAAATACTTAGTTCCTAAGAGATGGTCATTTGTAGCCTTCTGATCTAGTCTACCTTGGCAGTGGCCTGTAAACAACCTGAGATTTCTTTCCTTCTGTTTCTTTTGTCATGGTAACTAAGAACAGGGATTACATCACTGGTTCAGGTAACTTTTACTTTATATATTAGGTAAGACCCTGAAATGTTGCTGTGAATCAATGCTTTGCCTATCTTTTTCTATTTTAATTGTATGAGGAAGCTAGTGTTTACAGAAAAGAAAAAATGTTCTGTTAAAGTTTAATCAATACTTGTTTTTGCTTTCAATGAGAACAACTTTTTGCCATTATTTTTCATCTTGACTTACAACTTGTCATTTGTGGATGATCTAAATGTGTGCCCCAGAAATAGAGAAAAATAGCTTTTCAGAAGGCAGTTTGACCCAAAACTGTGGAAAGACTTGGACGAGGCTTATTAATTCTAGGTATATCTGCCCCATGCAAATTGTTTCCTGCATGTGATGTCCTATATTTTCCCTGACAAATTATACAGAAAGTTATGATTTTGGTTAAAAGAAAGGGGATAAAATTGACAGGACTCTTCTGCTCTCAGAAAACAAAACATCTTGTTAATACTCTAATGTATCTTGCCTGTCTGTCCCCATTTCCAGATTAAGAGTCTGTCCTAACTTGGGAGTCATAATTTTTCTTTCCTCAGGGGTCTGCTCTCAACATACCCTGCCCACCTAGAGGCATCCTGTACTAGCTACCTTGGACATAATGGCTACGCTGTGGTCACTAGGGTAAGCCTGAACCTTCAACACCTAAAAGGCAGCTGTTTGCAAACTTCATTCCCTTCCCTGGAGAAGGGCAGCACACAGGCAGTTCCTAGTGTTATCTGATCTGTGCTTCTCTTTGAGGGCTCCTGTCTGAGGGAACAGCTGCTCCTTCTGCCCTATGGGCTTTGTTAGTTATAGAACAGAGATTACAGCAATAACTAGAGCCAGTGAGTTATTTAACTCAGGAGGCCAACAGTGGTCTTTGAGTTGGAATAAATTCCTAGAACTTTTAACAGATATTCTTCCGCTTTGCTACCTTTAGTCTTGCCTAGCAAAACATCTTTGAAATTATAAACATTTGATTTCCATTTATTCCTTGGAAAGTTAGAGGCCTGGAAAATCCTACTTTATAGATTTATTTTTTTCCTCCTTTCTGTGATGAAGTATTTCCTGAATTTAAGCTTGTCTTCCTGTGAAATTAATGACAAAACTTGTTTGTTCACATATTGTAGGAAAAGATCTCTTTCATAATTACCTCCCTTTTCTCGCCTCAAAAGGTTGAGAGTTGTTTGAGAACAAAGGTGAGACCTACCTTTTTATTCATTTATTTTAATCCCCAAACCCCAATGTGCTGCTCTGAACAGAGAAGATACCCATTCCACTGCTGAATGAATTATAAAGGAAGGAGGGAAGAAAGAAAAAAAGGAAGAAAGAAAGATCAATTTTTGAAGAATTACTGTGTGCATATTTCTGAAAAACACAAAAATATCAAAGTCAAACTAAAATTAGCTTTATATATTACGTGAGGACATACTATATTTCTGGCTCATAAATGGCTTGTATGTTATTTATCCCTTTAGTCATATCCCACCATTCTAAAGAAGGTTCTATTATTATACTCATTTTACAGATGAGGAAGCTGAGGACTTGAGTTAGGATGTGAAAGAGTTGGGGGCGGAGGGGTGGGAACACTGGCCATTTGGTTCCAGAACTCATGTTCTTAAATGTTATATTGTTTAGCATTTTGGTCTAATTTGCTTTGTCTGGTTTTCAAAAATATTTATTTTTGAGACGAAAACTAAAAATAAATTAATAAATGGTAATTTTGAAGATCTAGTGAATCTCTGATTAGGAAAGTGTTAGTAAACTCGTGGGTCTGAAACTATTTGTAGAGATAAGGGTAGGGGCTTTTGTGAATGGGCAAAAGGGAAAAAAAGAAAAAAAAATGGGAAAGATAAGGGAAAAGAAGTGAAATGGATTCCCTCTACTGCCACATACACTTGTTATTTCCAGGAAGGATTGGCGGGATGGACACAAAAGGAGGTATAGAACTAAGAAAGCTGAGCCAGGAGCCAAAGAGTTAAACTGAAAAAGATCACCTAGTTCCAGAGTGAATGGCTGGATCAAAAGATAGCATCTGCTGACTGCAAGATCAAATGAAATCTTTTCTTGCTGGAGCCTTGTCTCTGAGTACCCAGTGATGTTCCTTGAGCAAGATAGTGGCTTCAGGGAAACTGTGGGTACCAGGGCTTTGAATTCCAATCAAAGTGTGTGCTTGTGCCTTGTGGGGTGATGGGAGGGGATCACTATGTCATCAACACAACTGAAAGCTGAGGTCCTACTCTAGTTGTTTGAACAGCTAATAAATGGGGTCAAGAACTTCAAGGCTAAGAATCCTGAGTCTGACCCTGTTGTGGGATGGGAGACCCATTGCTTAGGTCCCAGGCACTGAGGCCACAGCTTAGCTACGGGATCATGAACTAAAAACTAGGAGCACTAAAAGACCTAGAACCTAAGCTTGAGAAAAAAAAAAAAAGTTCTGAAACTCTTATGTGGCAAATAGGTAATCCAGACCTCTGACCTAAGCTAAGGTTTTCATATTATAACATAAATAAAAGTAAAATGTATCATAAGAATGGCACAAAAGCAAGGTGGGGTAGAAATGGAAGTAAACTGTTTTAAGGTTATTATACTATATATGAAGTGGCATAATATTATCTGAAGGTAGAGGGTGATACGTAAAAGGTACATAGTATACAACTAAAGTTACACCCTAAAAAGCAGGAGGTACAGCAAGTAAACCAATAAAAGAGATAAAGTTAAATTATAAAAAATAGTTAATACAAAAGCTGGCATTGAAAGAGGAGAAAGGGAACAAAGAACAGAGGGTCAAATAGCAAAACATTAACAAAATAATAGATTTAAATTTAAGCATATAAATAATATTAAATATAAGTGGTCTATACCACACAAATGAAGGCAAAAATTCATATTGGATAAAATAGCAAGTTTCTTCTATATGCTGCTAATAAGAAATTAAATTTAAATATAAAGACACAAACAGATTAAGATCAAGAGATCGGAAAATATATACTATGCTGATACTAATCAAAAGAAAGCTAAAGTGTTCTATTAACCCATGATATGAAGTATATTTTAGAGCAAAATATGTTACCATGGAGAAAAAAGCTCATTTTATAATGATAAAATATTGGTTAATGAAGAGAAAATAATAGTCTTAAACTTTTGTGCATCTAAGAAAAAACTTCAGATGTATCAAGCAAAAAATAATAGAATTGAAAGAAATTTATAAATTTACAAATATTATTAAAGATTTTTTAACTCTCTTTCTCAACATTTTTAGGATAAGTAGACAGAAAAATCACATGACTGTTAAAGACTTGAAGAACATGGTTAACCAACCAGACCTCCTTTACATTCATAAAATACTCTATACAACAACAGAACACAAAGTCTTCAAGTGCACAGAGCACAACACTCAATGAGTTAAAAAAAAAATTAAAAGCATACAAAACCACAATAGAATTAATTAGAAATAAAGAACAGAGGGATCTCTGGGAAATTCATAAATGTTTGGAAACTAAATACCATATTTCTAAATTAACTACGGGTTTAAGAAAATCAAAGGGGAAATTAAAAAGCATTTTACATATCCTGAAAATGAAGACATAACATTTCAAAATGTGCAGCATACAAATAAAGCAGTACTCAAAGGGAAATTTACAGCACGGAATGTTTATATTAGAAAAGAAAAGAGATCTCAACCCAGTGACCTCAGGTCCTCCCTTAAGAAATCTGAAAAAGAAGAACAGATTAGAACCCAAGCAAGCAGAATGAAGGAAATAATGAAAATAAGCATGGAAAGCAATGAAACAAAAACAGAAAAACAATAGAGAAAAAAATCAATGAAATAAAAATCTAGTTCCTTGCAATCAATGAAACTGATAACCCATACCCAGATTAACCAGCCGCTGGGGGGTCAGGGTGGGGGTGAGCGGGGAAGACAATAGACAAATTATCAACATCAGGAATGAAAGAGGAGACATTATCACAGATTATGTAGCTATTATAGATATTGAAAGGAATATTAACAACTTTGTTAGTAAATTTGTTGAAATTTAATGACAACTGAAATGAAGAGATTCCTTGAAGACACAATCTGCCAAAATTCACTCAAAAGGAACCATAACACCTCTGTATATACTAAAGAAATTGAGAACTATAGACCCAGATGAGTTCACTGGTGAATTACACCAAACATTTAAGGAGGAAATAATGCCAATTCTTTATAGCTTTTTCTGTAACATTGAAGATAATAGAGGACTTTGCCACCCATTCTATGAGGTCAGCATTTTCCTGATTACAAAACAAGGCAAATAGACCACAAGGAAAGAAACCTAAGTGTTAGTATCCCTCATGAACACAGATGCACAAATTCTTAGCAAACTTTTAGCAAATCAATTTGTAAAAAGTAAACTGTATAGTCTGTATAGTGACCAAATGGGGTTTAACACAGGAATACAAGATTAGTTGAGCATTAAAAAGCCAATAAATATATCAAGAAACAAACACATGGTTGTCTCAATAGAGAGAGGAAAGCATTTGGCAAATCTATAATATATTCCAGATAGAAATTCTCATTGAACCAGGAAGAGAAGGAAATGTCCTTAACTTGATAAAGGGCATCTACAAAAAGCTATCGCTAACATCTTTTGTTTTGTTTTACTTAATCCTCAATGCGATAGTAGCTAATATCTTTTTCATGATAGAAGACTAAATGGTTTCTTTCCAGGATAAAGAACAAAGCAAAAATGTCTCCTTTCACTCCTTTTCTTCAGCATTTTACTGGAGGTTCTAGCTTGTGCAATGAGGCAATTAAAACCATGGGAAGGGAAGCAGTAAGATTATTTTTGTTTGGAGACATGATTATCTAGGTACAAACTCCTACAGGATCTACTAAAAAGCTACTAAAACAAATAAGCGTGTATTGTAAGGTTGCAGGATCAGTAAGATCAATATAGAAAAATTAACTATATTTCTTTATTCTAGCAATAATCTAAAAGTGAAATTTTAAAATGCCATTTATCGTAGCATTGAAAACTTCAAATCCTCAGGAAAAGTTCTCCAACTACTACCCTATCTCTCTCTGAGTTAAGCACCCTGGAGAGTGAACGGTTGTCAGTACTCTTTTCCCTAAATCCCTGCCCATTCATTTTCCAGTCCAGAGGGCTTACATTGCTGTCCTGACAACACCAATATTGTGCCCATCCAGATCTCCAGTGCCCTCTTTCCTAAGAAAAAGTTGCCTCATTTTTAAAAAATTAGTTTCCTTCTTTGATCTAGTTATTGCATGTGTCTCCTGGTCCTTTTAATACCACAAAAAGAAAATTTCAATATATTACTTGTTTACATTCCAGAACTTTCCCAGTGATTATGATGTTTCCTTTATTTATTCAATAAACATGTACAGAGTTAGCCATTGAATTATATGTATAGCACGCAAAAATGAACTTATAAAGCAGAACTCATATTCTAAGGGAAATATATGTGTTCTCCATGCAAACGGGGTAGGGCAACATGGGGCAGGGATGGAATACCATCAGAAGGGAAGAGTATGAAAAAAATATGGAGACATAAAAATAGTTATATAAGTAAAATATATGGTCTTCAGCTTTTGAAGAACTGGGCATCTAATCTGTGTTCTTCCTGTCTAACTCTCTTCCTGCCATCATTCTAAATGTCAAACATTGGAATGGATGAATGAAAACAACATATTGAGCTCATATTTAATGATCAACCACAGCCGCATCTTGGAGCTTGCAATCATGGGGGTTTTCTCCACTTCCTCTAAAGTATAAGTTTGGGTTTTCTAGTTTCTGGTCCCAGAAACTAGAATTTATATTTGCCTTGTTTTGTAGTCAGGAAAATGCTGACCTCATAGAATGAGTGGCAAAGTACTTTATTATCTTCGATATTACAGAAAAAGCTATTTAGAACTGACAGTATTTCCTCCTTAAATGTTTGGTGTAATTCACCAGTGAACCCATCTGGGTCTATAGTTATCAGTTTCTTTAGTATATATAGAGGTGTTGTATCATTTCAGCATGCTCATTGGGTTTCTCCCATCTTCCCTATCCTTTGAACTCACCTTTCTGACCCCTTTGACTTCTCTCAATTTTACACATTCTTCTATCTCTACTCTCTTATCTACCCGTCCTAAAATCTATAAGCCATTGCCCCAAGTGACTATTTTGACAATATTCTCAGTTCTGTTACCCCTGTGGCCTTTTGGTGCATCTCTACTTAGGTGCTTAGACTTTTCAGTGGTTCAGAACTGATCTAACTTTTGGAGAAGTAACATCAAATACACATCAAATAAACTCTCATGGATTCACAGGACAAACTAGCATGCCATCTTGCTCTGTGTGTGTGTGTGTGTGTGTGTGTGTGTGTGTGTGTGTGTGTATGTGAGATCCATGTGTAGTGTTGGAGATACTCATATTCTCAATTCAGAATGACTTTTTTTTTTCTCATATTGAGGTACCTGGGAAAACACTTTTTAAGTAGGAAATTTGGTTAGTATGGTGGTGAGTAAAAGCTACAGTCTCTGTGGATGTGGTGTTTTGTACCAAGACTTGATTTTATCATAATTTCTTCAGGTCAGCCATCTGCCTTGGAGAGGGCCAAATAGATACGGACAATGTTTGTTTCCCTATGGTTCCTCTTTCTTCCAGTGCTTCTTAATCTAGCCAATGCTTTTCTTTGACCATTCACATTTAAATATCTTTCCACTGTTACTCAGGATGTTGTCAAATCTCGCTGCCCTAGGAATAATTTCATTCTTGTAAGCAACTTTGCGTATTTCTGCTTTGACCCACTGTATGTTGACACTTAAGTTTGACACTTATTTTCAAATTCTAGTGTTCTCTGTCCTTATAGCTGATTTCATGTATTGACTGAATGTATACAAATGTAAGCACTTATACACATGAAACATTTGCAAATCGTTACACAAATATACTCAGTCCAAAAAAGAGCAATATTACCACTACATATTTTATGGCAGCACAGACGCAGATGTCACCAACTTAGCAAAATGACAAAGTGAGTCACAAGATACCCAGAAATAGGGGATATTTCATACTTTTTGACAAGCTATGATTGCAGCTGATGCTCAAACACAGAAGGACAATGGCAATAATGTGCACAAACTGGAGGTAATGGATGCTCTCTCTTCTCTCATGGTCTCTGAGCTGCTTTATATGCAGCTGTCACTATCCATCATGCAGCAGATTAGAAGCAAGGGTCTGTTGCAAATGAATGCCTGAAGAATGTACATAAAACTTACGACAGGAACCTCTATTCTTTAGAAGCTTTTATGTTTAAAAAATCAGATAGTTGTGGGATTTCTGGTTCACAAGAGTTTTAAGAATCTATTCAAATCCTCATCTGCTGAGAACCAAATAGGTGAAAGTGATATGGCAGATACTGAAGGAGAGACTCAAATAAATATGAGTTGGTTGTTGACAGAGAAAAAGTTCACAAAAATCAGCTGATGAATAAGTACTTTAAAACTCCCACTTCATATATATATAACATACACATATAACTCTTCCGATCCATGAAGAGGCAGCAGATTCATACTTACAGATTGATTGACAGTAGATGCTAGTCACTTTTCTCAGGATCTGGCCTCCAAATTTCCTCCTTTATGAATACCAAGAGAGGAGAAGCTAAAGTAATTTCTCTATGTATAGACATCATCTCATATTAAGTCTCTTGGTGATTTGATAGCATATGAGCTAATCTTTGAGTACATAAGCTCTGATATAGGGCCTTTAGGCAGCCAACAAAGTGATGAATTTCATCCTCCTAAAAGAAGCAGTGGGACCATTTATAATGTGCTTTCCACCACCACTTACAAAGGAATATAGTTTTCTCTTGGCCCCATAGCTGAGAGAGCAGTTTGCAAGTTGATTTAAGAGCAGTTTGCAAGTTGAAGGGATGAATCATTCTTGTGAGAATAATAACCCTACTCCCAATGATAATATATTCTTCAAGTTCCCCTAAGCTTAGGTCATTCAAATCTCTGTCATAAATGGGCATGTGAATTAAAGCAATAGAGTCTTTTCCTAGTGTATGAAAATTATCTATCTATCTATCTATCTATCTGTCTATCATCTATCTATCTAACTATGTTTCTGCATTGCTATAGAGGGTAGAGTTTAATTTCTTCTTTCCGGAAGAGAATGAAGAAACCTTAACTTTATTTTAATGAATTCCTCTTAAAAATCTTCATAAGAATATTGCTGAGAGGCAGCCCATGAGAGGCAGTTCAATATTATGCTCCTTCATTTGTTTACTCATTCATGTGGAACTGTTCAGTATTAAAGGACAATGATATAAAAGACATAGGCTTTGCTCTTTAATAGATCCAAGAGTGGTGAGTTGGGCATATAAATTAATAAAATATCTAAGTGCAACTTTGCAGGTATTTTGATGGGATGAGATTATCGGAGTTTAGAGGAAGATCAGCTGAGCTAGAACCCCAAATGTCGGGAAAGAAAAGACCTTCCAGGAAAAATGGTGTCTGAGATGAGTTTAAAGGAAAGGAATAGAGCCAAAGAGGTATTCTTGAAAGAAGGAGCATCAGATGCAAGGTCGTGTGACATAAACATCATGGATTATTCAGGAAACTGCTTGTATTTTGAAACCTTTGAAACATAAGAGGCCAATTGGGGACTGTAAGAGATGGTGCTGCAGTGGAAATGTAGGAATCAGATTTTTTTTCTGTGTGTGAAATGGGATCCATGTCATGTGAAATATGAAGCTTGGCATGATGGGAGCTGCATTTAGAATGTTCAATCTGGCAGCAGGGAGTTTAACAGATTGAGGACTAATGAGAGGGAGCAGAGGAACCCATTAGGAAGCCATTACAACATCAAGGCAGGAAAGATGGAGGCCTAATGCAGGCAGTGATTTTGGGAACAGAAAGAGAATCATCTTCAGGGATGTTGAGGAAATGAAGTCAGCAGAACAAAGTGACAGATGAAAATGGAAAGAACAGATTTATAATACTTTGACAGCTGACCAGAGCACTGGCTTAATGACAGAAATTGTCTTTCTGTTCCCATCCAGTGCCAAGCATGGGTTCCTACACGTAATAGCTGAGGGAAACTGGTAAAAGTGGAAAAAGGTTTTGCAGTATATATATCATCTAGATACTCATGTAATTTTTAAAAGAACACCTTTTCAGAATTGTTGATACTATTGTTATCCAGTTTTCCTGGTAAGAAAGGTAATCCTTAAATAGTAAATAACTTTGCCAAGGGTCATAACTGTAAACACACTGCAAGCTATTAATTCTATTACTGCATGAAGAAGCTTCACAAAATAGTAATAATAACTGTATACCTCATAGAGAAAGCATTGAGCAAAAGGCAGGAGCAATTTGAAAAAGAAATATAAATGGCAAATTAATGTGAAAACACTTCAACTTCACTATTTAAAGTAGCACAAATTCAAAATATTTTAGTGTAGTACTTACAAAAATAACAACTCAAAAAAAAAGGAGGTATGCCTCCATTTTAATGGATTATCAGATGGGCAAGCATCATATAAAATGATGTTTGTAACATTTTAAGAAGCTGGGACTCCTATATATCTTTTGGAAAGATATATTATTTTGTAAAGTCAATTTTTATATTGAATTTTTATAAAAAATAATTGAACAGTATATGAACCATAGATGCATGGAACAATGTATTTCATAAAGGGAACATATTGTTCTAGCCGCCACTCAGACATAAAAGCATTTCAGAAGCTACCTATCCCTCATCATCTTCTGACCCAAAGGTAACTTCTGCCCATACTTTAACATCATATATTCATTTTGCCCATTTGTGAATGTTTTGTAGATTGAATCATACAGTCTTGCTTCTTTCATTCACAATTATGTTTATGAGATTCATCCATGTTGTGTGTAGTAGTATTGTGTTTCACTCTCATTGCTATACAGTATTTGTTTTAGGGATATATCATAATTAACTTAATATTCTACTGTTTGATGATATTTAGGTTGTGTATAAGATGTTTGAAGCCATTTTGAATAACATCCTGGCACAGGTTTTTGGTGAATAATGTTGGTTACGAAGTAGGGATTGAATTAAGGGTCTTAGGGTAGGCATATCTTGAGTACTTAGTAAATATCAGCAAGTAATTTTCCAATGTGATTATACCAATTTACAATCTTAATTGTAAGGTGCACCATACTATTGCCAAACATGAAATTTTAGATATAAATCTAGTAGGTACATAGTGATCTCGAATTGTTTTTAATTTGCATTTTCTTCTGTTTAACAAAATTGAACATCATTTCATATGCTTGTTTGTATTTTGGATATTATTTTTTGCAAAATGTCAGTTCAAGTATTTTATTTATTTTCGATAATGGGCCTTTTATCTTACTGATTTGTAGCATATATATACTGTGTATATATAGATACACATATATACTCACACACATATATATATGTATTTGTAGCATATATACTGCATATATATACATATATACACACACATATATGCAGTATATATATGCTATGTCTATATACTGATTTGTAGCATATATATATATATATATGCTGCATATATATACTGATTTGTAGCACACACACACATATATATATATTTCCTTTTTTGGATAAATATTTCAAATATCTTCTTCCATTCTTTGGGTTACCTTTCCAATCTTTTAATGGAATCATTTAATGGATAAAATTTCTTAATTTTAACATAATCTAATTTACTATTTTTTTTCTTTTTGGTAAATGCTTTTTGTTTCCTCTTCAAGAAAATAGTCTATCCCAAAGTCATGAAGATAGTCTCATAATTTTCTTTCAAAACCATTATTATTTTTCCTTTTGCATTTAGAGCAATGATCTTTATGGTATTTATTTTTGTGCATATTATAAGTTAGGCATCAAAATTAGTTTTTCTGTATGGTTATACAATTGACCCAGCATACAGTTTTTGAAAAGACCATCCTTCCCTCATTGCTTTGTAATACATTATTTGATTCAAAACAAATATTTGTATATTTATCTGCTTCTAGAATATTCTGTTTCACTAGTCTTTTTGTCTGTCTTTGCACTGATACCACCCTGTCTTAATTGCTTAATTACTGTAGCTTTATGGTAATTCCTGACATGCGGTAGTATAAATCCTTTAAGTTGCACTTAGATATTTATCTTCAAGATTATCCTTGATATTTTTGGCTTTTTGCATTTTCATATAAATATTAGAATCAGCTTGTCAACTAAAAATAACCAGCTGAGGATTTTGATTGGAACTTCTTAGAATCTCTAGATTAATTTGAGGATAATTTACTTCCTTGCAACATGAGTCTTCATAACCATGAATTTATATATCCTTCTGTTTATTTAGGTGTTCTTTAATTCCTCTAAGAAATGCCTTGTATTTTTCAGTGTAGGGATATTACATATCTGTTGGACTGATTTCTTAGTACTTGTGTTTTGATGAATTATATTGAATTACATAATTTATAAATTTTAATTTTCTACTTTTTTCCACAGAAATAAAATTGATTTGATATATTTATCTTGTATCAAAGTATTTTTGCTAAATTTACTGTCAATACTAATAGGCTGTAAATTTTTTTAGTTTCTCTGGGTTTTGTCTTTTGCTCTCTAATGGTTTTTAGGTATAAGTTGGTTACTTATATTTAAGATATAAGTATATAAAATATTATATAGAAATTTAATTCTGTATTCATAGTACAAAAGCAATTAAGACCTGAAAAAATTTTAAAGTGTGGATAAACAGGATAAAAATAGCATTTTGAAGATTGAAGTCTTAAAATAGTAAAACTTGAAGTATCTGACACTCTATTAAATATGTTTTTCACTGTTACTTTACAGTCTTCCATAAAACACAAGTGAAATGTTTCCAAGATATGCAGAAAGGGATTTCAAAATGTATATTGTTCTGTTTCACTGGCTGATCTTTTATTTGTTCCCTGTGTGCAATTTTTGTTCACTTAAACACAGTCACTTAATGCTGGAATTTGAGACAATCATTTTTCCTTCAAATCCTTGTTGATCTATTATATAGGAAGAGGGGCTTTATCTTTCCATGAACAGATGGTGAACAATTTGATCTGTTTGAAACCAACATTCAACTCTTGCTATAACAAGTACTACATGGCATTTTGCAGGATGGTAGATAACTAATCATCTTTTTGCTTTCTTGAGTCATTAAGTCTATGGTGCTGACAAAATCCTAAATTTCTGACCAACAACTACAACCAGAGATTTAGATCATAAATTCTCAGCCTATGTTTATGACTTTTACTCACTGCAAGGCATTCTGTCCTTTCAAAAGAATGGTATATGCCAGAAATAACCCCTAATTTCTGACTGAAATTTATTTTTCCCCGATTATTTGTTTATTTTTTTCAAAGGTATGTCTGAAGAAAAGGCATAGATACAGGAGGGAACTAACTAGCATAGCCTGAAGTGACCTAGGCACTGAGCTAACACATTACAGATGTGTGTTGCATTTCAGCTTCACAGTTTTCAAAATGAGATTTTTGGTCCTTGTATTAAAGGTGAGAAAACAGAGGCTTGGAGATGCTGATTATATATTTCAGGTCATTCCAATAAATGGAAATTCTGGAGTTTTAACTCAGTTCTGCCTGATCCCTAAGTCCATGGATAGTCTCTTTGAAGAAGCTTCACAAGTCACAGTTACTGAGTGTCTGTACTCGGTCAGTCTGATTCTAGAACCTGTTCTTTTAGCTGATCTCTCCACTGCCTTCATCGAGAAAGGAGTCATTTGTCTTTGTTAAGTACTGGCACAGGGCCTGGTACATACTAGAGACTCTATGTATGTTTGTCAAGAATGAAAAATGGAATATGTTGGCAATAGTGATTTCTATTTACCCAGAATACTCTGCTACTGAAACCAGAAAAAAAGTAGGCAAATGGATATTCTAAGGTTATTTCTTTTATTCTCCTGCGTTTTGTCTATTTTGCTTTCTGTATGATAAAATATGTGAAAGCCTAAATGGCAGCTGGACAACTTAGGAAATACATCCAAAATGCCAAAAAAAAAAAAAAAGGCATCTAACTTCAGTAGAGAAAATCTGCTTGGTAAAATATGAGAATATACCAAAAAGTGTTCTTTTTATAGATTTATCAAAAGTTCGTGCATGGTAGCAAAATGTAAACACTTCTCACATTTTCAAAGTGGCTTTGGTTTAGAAAGTCGAGATAAAATAACCTGAAGATATATACTATTTCTATTTTGGAATAGCTTTATAGATGATATAGCCTTTGAATGGAATTTCACCTGTTATACTTCATTGACACTTCTATTAATTCACTTAATAGGAACTTTACTCTTTAAAAAAGTATTTTAATATTTTCTACATCCTGGACTTTGCTGTATAGTAGCCACTCAACAACTGTTTGATGATTATTAATTTTAAAATATTTTAAAGAAGGTTGCCTTCAGCATAGGGAAAAAAGAATCAATAATAATGAATAGCTAATATTTATTGCAGGTGCCAGGTATCAGGTCAAGGACTTTATAGGCATTATTTTATTTATTCCTCGTGACATTTCTATGATGTTGTATTGATTTTATCCTCATTTTACAGATGTGAAAACTATGGCTTAGAGAAGATAAGAGTCCATCTGCTAGCAAATAGATGTGCTAGGATTTAAACCCACGATTCAAGGCCCGACTACTCAATTTGACATAGGTTTCTGTCTTTTCTCTTTGAGAGATTTTCTCATACCAGAAATTGATAAATAATAAAAACCCAAGAAGCATGCATTCTCATTAATGTGGCCTTTCAGCAGTTAGATAAAAAAGGCTTATGTGCCTGCAAATAATGACCAGAGGTTAGGATAGGGGCTGCAATTTAGCCAAAGGGGAAATATTAAAATAAAGCCCACTGAATGAGTCATATCTGGGGCATGCTGGAGTTTAAGCTTCTATCTATGGTATATCCCGAGAAGTTTCCATTGAGTATCACATTAGTCTGACCCTGCCAATGAACTTCCCCAAATCAGTCAACGGTATTCAATCCCGTGTATATATTCATCCTAGAGACAAAGTACCCTCAGGATTTGTTTGAGGGAATTATCTTTTTACCTATGTTAAATTACCAAGTCATAATCCTTTTCATGCTCAGGTATTCATGTACTTATTTAAATGATATATTAGGGGTTCTATACACTTTAGGTGTTGGATGTACATTGGTGATATACACATGCATAGTTCCTCCTATTATGGAATTTACAACATCGTAAAGAAAATAAACATTAAGCAAGCTATAATTACAAATGTGACTATGAGGAAAAAAGAGATCAGAGTTCAGTGTTTTTGAGGAATAACTTTAATACAAGGATTTTTATGAAGATGGCAAAAGCATTGATAGATGACTCAGCTAAATACCAGCCAGGCTAAGGAGCTTGCTCAAGGTCACGAAGCTCTGACGTGGCTAAGATGAAAGCAAACATGGGTTCATCTAACTGTAAAGCCAATACTATCTCTATGGCAGGCAGGCTGCCTCCAGTATATCTTACGATCGTCATTGAATATAGCCCCATAAAGCAGTTGTATTGCAACCATGTGGAGATATTTCTGGAATAAATCTAAGTGTATTTTTGCATCAGTAATAACCATGCTATCAGATTTTACTACCACTTATTACCTTGGCTATATCTTCTAATATTAAACATTAATGTCTAGTCCATACTATAATTTGGCAGAATCTTTTATAAAAGTGGACATAATAGTCCAAACACATCTGTGGAAAAACATCAGAGCTACAATCCGTGTTGGTGCTTGTCAACTATTTTGGTTTTGCAAATGACTTCGTAATTATGCAGTGCTGTGGGTAATATTTATTGTCTGGTAAAAAGTAACTTTGTCTTCTATAAGTTACTTATTTTGCATGTTTTTCCTCCATAGGATTAGGAAGCTTATCTACTAAGCTATGCTTCTGATCCAGTGTTCAATCATTTCTGCAGGGGGCTATGCTGAAAGTGAGGGTTCCACAAATCTGAGAGCCCCCAGAGAGGACTGGCCCAGGATACAGTTGTGGCCAGGGAGGGGGATCCAAAGAAGAGCCAGATGAGCAGTGCAGGGTGTCAGGGATAAAGGTTGAGGGAAGTCCACAGAGAGAAACCAGAAGGGTCTAAACAGGTGCCTTTGTGGGCAGGTCAGGTTAAGAATTTCAGGGCTGATGTTACTGGTGAGAAGGCATGTTAGAGCTGACTTGGAGATGACACATGAGGCAAAGCCCAGGGTCAGGCCTGTTGGATTGGGTTCATGCAGGCTCAAAGGGCCTCTCCTGTCTGTGTAGTATCTCATGCATCCTCTTTTGAAATACATTGCTCAGTAGTTGTGGACTAAACAAGAGAACAAAGATCATCCTGGCAGGTTCCCTTTTGATTTTCCACATGTCAACTGCGGGTTGCCCCCAGTAGATAATTGTTATTTTTGCAACAGCTGAAACGTAAGGGGAAAGATCAAAAGATAGTTACTCTTCATTAGTACCAACTGCCACTCATGTGTGTTGGGTGCCATTTACAGATCTCCCAGGGAACAGCATAGTAACCAATTTTCAACAAGCGAGGATTGCTTAAAAAGTACACCCCAGTATTTGACCACAGTTGTAACTGGCTGCAGCTCCACTGTTAAGTTTCTAGTAACCTCAAGTCTAGTCTATTTATGGACCCGCCAGAGGTTATACCGTAATCACCAGTTATTTGCCTCCCTCCACTGGTAGACTATATAAGTGGGCCTTACTCATGTGACCTGTGATAGATTCATGAATAAATGAATGACTTCTTAGGTTTTTCATAGATAACTACCTAAGACACTTTTAAGAGAAATGCAAATAGGGGTGAAAGTGATGGTCAGGAGACTCACCAGCTTTTCCTTTACTATTCCTGTAAATTTTGCTTTCTCTAAAAGATAGCTGATGTTAAACATTTCAACTTTTAGAAACCGGTAAATTTCCTGTTTGGAATATTTCACCTTGTGAAAACATTTGCTGAGAGTGCTTTTGTTCGATAGACGTGATTATTTTATTTGGTGTTTCATTACAGCCCAAGTCAGGTTTATTTTTCTGAACATATCTATTTAGTTTCTCTAAATCCTCTGATTCCCCATAAAGGTGGGCTATTTGTTGGTTTTATAATCACAGCTTCTTGGTTATAGAACTCATTATTTGTTATCTTTTAAGAGCAAGTGGATGTTTACTATCTAAAGTTTGGCATTATTATTATTAATAATTTTAAAACAGGGTCTTGCTCTGTTGTCCAGGTCAGAGTGCAGTGGCACCATCACAGCTCACTGCAGCTTCAACTTCTTGGGCTCAGGCAGTCCTGTCCCAGCCTTCTGAGCAGCTAGGACCACAGGTGTGTACTACTACCCCTGACTGATTTAAAGTGGGGGTCTCACTCTGTTGCCCAGGCTGGTCTTAAACTCCTGGGCTCAAGCCATCCTTGTGCCTCGGCCTTCCAAAGTGTTGGGATTACAGTTGTGAGCCACCGCACCCAGCTGATGTGATTTTTATAATGAGAAAATAGAGATTCTTCTTCTGTGAGCCTAAAAATATGTTTTAGTTAAAATAACAGCAAAACTTGACAGACTCCAGAATATTGTATTTATGACTTAATCCCAGGGTTGTAAAAATGTCATTTGGGACCTACAGGTTGCTTTTATCTGATTTTGGGAGGCATTTGTGGGTATCATTATACCTAAGAGTACAGGCAATACTTTATCTCCACTTCCAATGACTATGTCACTTTAAAACTTACTTTTAAAATGTGTTTTTGTTTAGTGCTAGTCTTCCAGATCTTGTCCTCTTAGATCTGCCCAGATTTTCTGTAACTACTTGGTAGGGCTGTCTCAATCTTTAAGGAGAGGTCCCTAGTTGCTGTTGCTATGATCCTTCCATCAACATTTTTTTGAACCCACCTCTTCTTAGGACCTCAGATCCTGATACTCCCTGTGGATCAACTTCAATATATTTCAATAATTTGTCTGCTTTTCTCTGAAATTCTCTTGCACTCTGTTGACTGTTTTAAACCTCTTAAGAGCTAAGAGAACTCTCTTTTCTTCTGATGCCTCTTTAAGAGTAGTTAAACCTGGGCAGATCTCCTTTCCATTTTATTTCAATCTATCATGGCCTTTAAGATCTAATTTTCCCCTTAATATCTGTCTAGATTAGAAAATTTTAATGTTTCTTTTAAGAATAGCTTTTTATTCTTTAAACAATCAATCTTTCCTTATACTGACACAAACTAAAGTAAGACTTTCAAATGATTTGTTACTACCTAATACTCTGACTGATCTTAAAGTTTCAGACATGAGTTTTTAAAATTTTCCAGAATCTTTTTGTCTGTGAGAATTTTCTTAAAATGCTTCTTTCTCTTATCCTAAGCAGGTAGCATATTATCTTTATAATAAATACTCACTTATTTTAATTAATTATAAAACTAAAACTTATCTTTCTAAGAATGAAGACTTAGTATGGGTGTCTGAAATCTAAAAGCATCATTAGAATTCGATAAATAGCAAATCCAAAGTCACCTTGAATAGATGTACGATGCAGTTTGTTTTGAACCCATGGACAAGACACACACACTCCAGCCACAACTCTTTGTATAGTCTTCTTTTTTTTTTTTTTTTTTTTGAGATGGAGTCTTACTATTTTAAACAGGCTGGAGTGCAGTGGCGTGATCTTGGCTCACTGCAACCTGCACCTCCTGGGTTCAATCAATTCTCCTGCCTCAGCTTCCTGAGTAGCTGGGACTAAAGCCACATGCCATCAGGCCCAGCTAATTTTTAAAAATATTTTTAGTAGAGATGGGGTTTTGCCATATTGGCCAAGCTGGTCTTGAACTCCTGACCTCAGGTGATCCACCCACTTTGGCCTCCCAAAGTGCTGGGATTACAGGCGTGAGTCACCATGCCCCGCCTTCTGTAGTCTTAAATCCAGTATGTCTAGCAATTTGAAAGCAGACAATATTGTCAGGTTCACCAATGCTTAAATTAATATAGTCCTATCTCTGACTCCACTGTAATACCAGATGAAGCTGTGATCCTTTGGTCCACGGTCAAGAAGCTGCATCCTAAGATCCTTGCCTGACCTGCATGCCATTTGGTAAAGTCTGTGCAGGTACCCTTGTGTGCATTTGCTTAAAACCAGAGTGGGTTGTGTTCTATTAGATCATACATGTACTCTGCCTTGGCTATCCTCCATGGGACAAAGCAGCCATAAGCTGTAGTGACTGTCCAAAGCCAGCATTTACTCAAAGTGACTTAAAGCTGCCTATCTAGAACGATATGAGATTATAAACTGTACAGATGCAATGTGAGTTCCTGAAAGCTGTCAAGGTAAAAACCTGCAGGGCCAATTCCACAAAAAGGCTTAATGTCTACGGTCCCTTTGCTTCCCAAATGACATTCACTGCTTATCTTTTAAGATTCACAACCTAATGCTAGTCTTCCAGATCTTGGGGTGTTAGTGGAGCCAGATAAATGACATCTGTTAAAAAAAGAAGGGAGTCAAGAGTGGAAATCTAAATCATATCTTTTTTTTTTTTTTTCCGAACTGATAAGGCCCGTTTAGAGTGTGGCAAGCATTTGGGTTTCCTAATACAAACCTCAGAATTAGAGATTTTTGACAGCTCAGTTACAGTCATCATTGGGGCCTCCCAAGGATTTCTCATATAGAAGTCTGTTCATAGAACTTTCCTTGGGGAACAAGCCAGAACTTTTACCTTTCTCTGTGTAGCCTGACTCCTAGTAGAGAAGCAGAAATGGGCTAAACTCAAGGAGATTATAATCCATTGAAACAGCCCAGGAATATTGCTTTAATTGGCATTTTTCTAATAACCAATGAGGTTGACCATCACTTCCTGAATAGCTAATAACCTGGGAGAGAATGCTTTGACCCTGGAGAATGTCCCTTGTTTTTCACCTGCCCATTCTTTCACTGGGTTCACAAACATGATTCACGGAAACACAGTGTACTTATCCTTTGAACATATAGACAACTTTAATTGCTGAAGATTTTTGAATGGTGATATCAGCAAAATTTTGTTTTATTTCTCACCCTTGTGGAGCTGCAGGGTAAACGACACTTACATTTATACATTTAATCTTACATTTATAAAGAGCTTCATGATTTACAAATAACTGTTACATATATCACCTCATCCCTTGCAACAAGCCAGAAGGTAGGGTGTGCTGTTCCCTGTCTCATAAAGAAGGGAAAAATTTCAGAACTTTGACTCTTAGCCTAATGCTGTAACAGCTAGTTAAGTAGGTATGCAAGAAGTAGAATCAAGGTGTTTTCTTTTTCTTTTTTTTCATTTTTTTTTTTTTTTTGCCTGGAAGCTCATTTCTCATTCCATTATGTCAGACACTTTAAAAAAAAAATGAAAAGATTTAAAAGCATGTGTTTGTTCATAGTTGGAGTCATGACAAGAAGAAGAAAATGCAAAGGAGGATCTAGAAATCTCTCCTCCCCTGAAAGACTGCACACCCTTTACATATGCAAAAAATGGCTTATCCTAGGTTGCTGAAAGCTTAAGTCATGGATGATTTGTGGGGATAGTGACCAGGACTCTTGTTGTTTTCCTCTTAAATTCAAGATGATAGCTAACACAGTTACCTAAGGGCTACAGAATAGTTTCATTCCTCAGTAAACAAGTGACCTTTAATGAAGTTCAACATGTTGGATTACTTCCACTTGACATAATAAGAAGAATATTACCTTGGCCCCTTCAGAGGATAATTTAATGATACTTTGCCAAACATAAAGAATTCTTTTATCTGAGTTTAGCCAAAGTAATGGTTTGTTAGGACAGGAGATGTCAAATTTTAAAGGCAGAAATTGATCTATTTACAGAGCTGCTGTCGGGGTAATTCAGGATGCTTGAAAGAGCCACATTAAAGCTGCTCATAAATCAATAATCATCCTAATGAAACACAAAGAGAACAAAGATAACACAGTTTGTAAATTACTGAGGATGAAGCAGGTTATCAGAAAGACTAAAAAAAATGCTTTTCAGTCTTTGGTTTGCTGCTTCTTATTTGCTCCTTGTCTAAGAGAATTAGAGAATGTGCGCTGAAAACTACACGTTTTAAAAAGAAAAATGAGAAAGAAACAAAGAATAAATTCTGGATTCTTCCTCGAAGCATTTTGGTTCAAAGCCATCTGCTACCTTACATATATATTCTAAGGCTCTAGGCACACAGAACTACCTACCACATTCTGTGCTTAAAATTTAGTGACTCCCCTGGACAGTTTCACACTTCCACTGCTTGTCTCATCTTGTCTTCTCTAGGAACGCTTTTCTTTCCTTTGCATTTATACAAGTCTCACTCTTTCTTCATGGTCCAGGTCAAATATCACCTTCTTATGTCTGTTTTGCTTCTTTCAGGGAGAGTTGCTGTTTCTACCTTTTTTCCTCAGCATTCTAGATACCTCTGTTGGAATACTTACCCGGTGGGGCATGTTGTATCCTCTCTGAGCTTCCTATGAGGTTCAGGGATCATAGGAAGAAAATCTTTTTTTTTTTTTTCTTTTAATTTTGAAATAAAGAAAAAGGGAGGAAATAAAGTGTGAGTGAATGAAAAAAAAAAAAAAGAATGTAAGAGAGAAAGAAAGAGGAAGAGAAAGAGGGAGAGAGAACGAGATTCTTGTTCTATTGCCCAGGCTAGAATGCAGTCTAAAAATGGGTATTAAAAACCTCTTTTATGCCAATAATTCTACTTAACAATGGAGACAGGAAGGAATAAGAGATGAAAATAACAAACAAGCAGCCAACCAATATTTTATTTAAAGCTGTGAAATGCTATGCAATTGCTGAGGAGTGATTTACTTCCAATAATGTGGTCACTTTTAAAATAGATGTAATGTGATACTGAGAAAAATGTATGTTTTGCGGATTTGGGGTGGAGAGTTCTGTAAATAATTGTTAAGTTTACTTGTTCCAGGTCTGAGTTCAAGTCCTGGATATCCTTGTTAATTTTCTGTCTTGTTGATCTGTCTAATATTGACAGTATAATGTTAAAGTCTCCCACTCTTATTGTGTGCGAGTCTAAGTCTCTTTGTAAGTCATTAAGAACCTGCCTTATGTATCTGGGTGTTCCTGTATTGGGTGCGTATATATTTAGGATCGTTAGCTCTTCTTGTTGCATTGATCCTTTCACCACCATGTAATGTC
>CAUYLG010006243.1:0-42971 GCA_963573385.1 Cacajao melanocephalus | reverse complement strand
GGCATTCTGATTTCGGGTGTTGTCAGCCTTTTTGCACTGGTTTCTTCCCACTTTTGTGGATTTATCCACCTGTCGTCTTTGTAATTGCCAACTTTCAGATTGGGTCTGAGTGGACGTCTGGCTTGTTGGTGATGAAGTTTTTTCTGTTTCTTAGTTTTCCTTTGGCAGACACCCCTTCCTCACAGAGCTGGACCTTCCTGGGTTCGGCTGTGCTTGCTGTGAAACTCTCAGTCCTCAGCGCTTCCAATTGCTGTTCTCCTTGTGGGGATGGGACCAGTCAAGCCCGACTCAAAGGGCACGCCGTTCTGTTTACTCCGCACCAAGAAGCACCGTGCCGGGGCGCCGGCAAAACAGCCGCGCCAGCCAAAAGAGTTGCGCTGGTGACCCGTGTGGCTCCTCTGCCGGGAATCTCCCGGTCTGTGGGCAACAAAAATTCGTCTGAAAGTGCGGCGTCCACTCGCTCTCTGCGTTTTCACTGGGAGCTACAATCCTGAGCTGCTGCTAATCGGCCATCTTGGATCTCTTCTTAAATTTTGATATACAGAAGTTTTAAATCTTTATACAATTAAATCTTTTATGTGTTCTGGGTTTTATATCTTGCTTAGAAAAACTTTTCCTGATGTTTAAAAATATTCTCTTTTATTCTGGTTATAGATTTAGAAAATATTTAGGTGTTTTATGTCCCTGGATTATCTTTTCTGTGAATGGTGGGAGGTAGCCAGTTGCCCCAATACTATTTATTGGACAACTCATTCTTTCCTTACTTGTATGAAGCAGATTCTTTATGATATACTACATTCTCATATATCCATAGGTCATTTTCTGGACTATCTTATGTTCTGTTGATTTAGTAGTCTTTCCTAGGCCGGTTAATACCTCACTACTTAATTATTCTACCTTTGTAATTTGTTCTGACATCTGGTAAGGCAAAGCTTTTGCATCACTTTCTTTTTCAAAAATTTATTGCTCTCTTTCACATGTGTGAACATGCACGTACATCCTGTTGGAACATTTACAAATTAATTTGGGGTAAATTTACTCCTTTAAAACTTTGACTCAGGATAGGTGTGGTTGTTCACACCTGTAACCCCAGCACTTTGGGAGGCCGAGGCAGGTGGATCGCCTGAGGTTGGGAGTTCGAGATCAGCCTGGCAAACATGCTGAAACCCCGTCTCTACTAAAAATGCAAAAATTAGCCAGGCATGGTGGCACATGCCTGTAATCCCATCTACTCTGGAGGCTGAGGCAGGAGAATCACTTGACCCCAGGAGGCAGAGGTTGCAGTGAGCCAAGATTGTGTCATTGCACTCCAGCCTGGATGACAGAGCAAGACTCCATCTCAAAAAAAAAAAAAAAAAAAACAACTTTGACTTTTCCCACTCAAGAATAAGGTTTATATCTCCATTTATTCAAGTCCTTTATGCCATTTAAAAATGTTTATGGCTTTCTTTTCATAGATTTTCTACATTTTAAAAGTTTATCCTTAGGCATTTTATATGTTTTGTTGTCATATGAATATAGTTATTTTCTCACATATACTTTATAACCATATTGTAAATCTACAGGAAAACGATTGATTTTTATGTCGATCTGTTGATCTTGTAACCCTTAGAATAGTAATTAATTCCATGAGTTAATCATGTGTATGCCCCGTCACAGTTCTGCCTACTTCACTGCCCAAATATAAAAATATCTGCGCCACTTTCTTATGATATGCCGTTATGTGTTGTTTATCTGACCATCTTCAAACAATAATCATCTCCTTTTAACATGTAAATGAACCTTTAATTTATTTTCTCGCCTGTGTGCGGTGGCTGGCAGCTCCAGGACAAGGCTGAATAACAGTGGCGAGAGCAAGGCATTCCTAGGAGGGTTCCAGCAGTTAAACAATCTGGAGTTCTCCCTGGAGGAGGAGGTCCCAGGACCCAGCAAGCTCCTCAAGACGAGGTCATTGGTCAGGAATCTGACCGGTGCCCAGCCTGAGCTAGCCGCGTTGGCAGGAGCCTGGGCAGGGCGCGCAGCCAGCCCCCGCGCGGGCGTCCTCAGCTGGGCCAGCTATCACGCGCGGTGCAGGTACTGCACCAGGAGGGGGCTCAGAGGGTGCGCATGCTCCCTTTCCGAAGGGCCCAGCAGGTGGGGGCGCGGCTGCGGCACCCTGACAGCTCCCTGGCCTGTGCAAGCTCTGGCATTGACCACCAGCGCCCTTCAAAGGGTCAGCCGGGGCCAGTCGCGCGGGATCAGTGTGGGCACTGCGGGCGCCGCTTCGGAGTCACTAAGTGTGGCGCTGGAATGGCCGGGCGGGATCAGTGCGGGCGCCGCGGGCGCCGCTTCGGAGCCTCTAAGTGTGGCGCTGGAATGGTCGGGCAGGATCTGTGTGAGTGCGCCGCGGGCACTTAGTGTGGCGCTGGAATGCTGGGTGCGGCTGCCTCGCCAGCTTTCTAGCCCTTTCCAAGGCAGGCGCAGAAAATAGACTTGTGGTTCCTGCCTGTGCTAGCTGAGGGGTGGAGGGGCTGCAGGTGAAGGTGGCTTGGGGAACTGGGGAACCGGGCAATGAGGCTGTGGAGACGGCATCCCCTCTCCCTCCCCGACTGCAAACAACCCCCTGGGGAACCAGGAGAGAAAGGTGCAATCCTGGCTACCCTTCCCAGCATCTCCGTGGTCTTTTCCTGTGAGGGAGGGCGGAGGGCAGGTTCCCAGGGGATGTGGCGCTGAGCTGGGCTGGGAGTCGGTTTCCAGCTGTCCTCAGCTGCATCGTTGCAGCATCCTCGCTGGTGGACAGAGAGGCCTGTCTTCACCGTTCATCCCTGGAATGCAGTCACCGGCCTAGGGGAAGAGGAGGAGGAGTAGACCCCACTATGCACCAAAGTTGTCCTAACTAAAGTTACCCATCTGCAGTGGAAAATTCAGGACTGCCTTTGAGTCCTGCTCTCACTTGGCCTCTCTTCAGACTTCAGCACTGCTTTCCCCTCGGTCTTTTGAAACACTCCTTTGGCTTCCATGACAGCCTTACACCTGGTTTTCTACTTTTTGTTTGTTTTTTAGTGGAGGCAGGGTTTCACCATGTTGGCCAGGTTGGTCTTGAACTCCCGATCTCAGGTGATCCGCCCGCCTTGGCCTCCCAAAGTGCTGGGATTACAGGTGTGAGCCACTGTGCCTAGCTTTTTTTTTTTTTTTTTAATCGAGACATGGTCTCACTCTGTGGCCCAGGCTGGAGTGCAGGGCACAATCACAGCTCACTACAGCCTTGAACTCCCCTGGCTCAGGTGATCCTCCCACCTGTTTCCTGAGTAGCTGGGACTATAGGTGTTCACCACCACACCCAACTATTTATTTATTTATTTGTATCTTTTGCAGAGACAAGGTCTTCCCATGTTGGTTGGGCTGGTCTCAAACTCCTGGGCTCCAGGGATCCACCAACCCAGGCCTCTGGAAGCGCTGGGGTTATGGGTGTGAGCCACTGCGCCCATCCTCTATTTCTTGGGCAACTCTCTCCAAATCGCTTTGAGGGACTTCCCCTCTTTCTTCTCCACACAATCTTTAAGATTGTGGTTCTATAGATCCCACACTTCTCCATTTCTTCTCTCCTTTGCCCTCCCCACCTCTTTGTCTTCATTGAAATATCATTCACACACCACAAAATTCACTTTTTTAACGTGTACAAGTTACTGGTGTTTAGTATATTCACAAAGTTGTACAACCATTATCCCAAAAAGAAACTATATAAACCATTAGAAGTCACTCCTCATTTCCTCCTTCCTCTCATCCCAGGCAACTACTATTTTCCATCTGTGTGGATTTCCCATTTTGGACATCTCCTATACGTGGAACCGTACAATATGTGGTCTTTTGTGACTGGCTTCTTAGCATCATATTTTTAAGGTTCATTCATGTGGAACTTTAATTTTTAATTGGGTTATTTGTCTTTTTATTGTTGAGTTGTAAGAGTTCTTTTTTTCCCTAGTGTGCACAGGCTGGAGTGCAGTGCCATGATCCCAGCTCATGGCAACCTCCGCCTCCTGGGTTCAAGTGATTCTCCTGCCTCAGCCCCCGGAGTAGCTGGAACTACAGGTGCACACTACCATGCCTGGCTTATTTTTGTATTTTTAGTAGAGATACGGTTTCATCATATTGTCCAGACTGGTCTCAAACTCCTGACCTTGTGATTCACCTGCCTCGGACTCTAAAAGTGCCGGGATTACAGGCATGAGCTGCCGTGCCCGGCCAAGAGTTCTTTTAGAACAGTTTTAAATTGTGGTTAAGAAAAAAAAAAAAAAACTCTACTAGCTGGGCACAGCGGCTCATACCTGTAATCCAAACACTTTAGGAGGCTGAGGCAGAAGAATCCCTTGAGGCCAAAAGTTTGAGACCAGCCTGGGCAACACAGAGAGACCCTGTCTCTATAAAGAATACAAAACTTAGCTGGGCGTGGTGGCCTGTGTTTTTACGATCACCTAAGCCCAGGGAGGTTGAGGCTGCAGTGAGCAGTGACCGTGCCACTGTACTCCAGCCTGGGCACACAGCGCACAGTTCAGTAGTGTTAACTATATTCACATTGTTGTGCAATCTTCAGAACTTTTCATCTTGCAAAACTGAAACTCTTTACCCAAAGAACAACTCATTTTCCCCTCTGCCCCCAGGCCCTGAAACCACCATTCTACCTTGTTTCTATGAATTCAGCTACTCTAGATACCTCATTTAAGTGGATTCATACATGTTTGTGTTTTCATGACTGTATTATCTCACTTAACATAATGTCCTCAAGGTTATAAGGGTTCTTTATATATTCAGGATACTAGTCCCTTATTAGACAGATGATTTGCAAATATTCTCTCCCATTCTGTGGACTGTCTTTTCACTTTCTTGATAATATTAACAGTATAAACATTTCTAATTTTGATGAGATCCAATTTATTTGGTTTTTTCCTTCTGTTTCTTATGCTTTCGGTGTCTTATCTAAGAGATCATTGCCTGACAGGTCATAAAGATTTACACCTTTGTTTTCTTTAAGAGTTTTATAGTTTTAGCTCTGGTGAATTTTGGCTTTTTTTTTTTGTTTTTTTTTTTGAGACAGAGTCTCATTCTGTCACTCAGGCTGCCAGGCTGGAGTGCAGTGGCGTGATCTCAGCTCACTGCAACCTCTGCCTCCCAGGTTCAAACAATTCTCTTGCCTCAGTCTCCCAAGTAGCTGGGACTACAGGCACGTGCCATCATGCCCAGCTAATTTTTGTGTTTTTAGTAGAGACGGGGTTTCACCATGTTGGCCAAACTGGTCTCAAACTCCTGACCTCAAGTGATCCACCCTCCTCGGCCTCCCAAAGTGCTGGGATTATAGGCGTGAGCTACTGCAACCGGCTAAATTTTGGGTAATTTTTGTATACAGTGTGAGCTAAAGGTCCATTGTTTTTCTTTTCCAAGTGGATATTCAGTTGTCCCAGCATGATTTGTTGAAAAGACTTTTCTTTCCCCCTAACTCTTGGCATTCTTGTTGATAGCTTCTGTTCTTTGTGTACCCACTTTCCCTGGCACAGCCTTACTAGCTCCTCACTTATGGGCCAGTAACTCAGAAATGTGTCCTTCCTGCCTAAACCTTTCTTCTGAGCTTCTTATTCATATATAGCTTGACATCTCCACTTAAATGTCTCTCACCCATGTTCAAGGCTGAACGTGTGACTGTTTATTCCAAATAGGCTTTTCTTCTAGTCTATTTTTACCCTGTTTAGTCTCAGCATAAGAGCCCACTGTCCTACTCGCTTAAGCCAGAAATCTAGTCATACTTGACACCTTCTTTTTACCTCTCATCCAATTCCTCACCAAGTCAGATAGATTCTATTTGGAAACATATATTCTGAATCCATCTCTGGCCCTCCGTCACCACTACCACCCAGTCCAAGATATCATTCTGCTGCTGAGCTACAGCCATGCACCTGATCTCTCTCCATGGAAAACTGTGAACACACACAAAGGATGCGAGAGTTGTACAGTGCATCCCCATGTATCCATCGCCCAGCTAAAATAACCATCAACCTGAGTCATTCCTGTTTCATCAATATTCACTCTCTGCTCCCCTGCCCCACTTCCAGGGGATTACTTTGAAGCAAGTTATTTATTTATTTATTTAGAGACGGAGTCCTGCTCTGTCCCCCAGGCTGGAGTGCAGTGGCACGATCTCGGCTCACCGCAACCTCTGCCTCCCTGGTTCAAGCAATTCTCCTCAGTCTCTCGAGTAGCTGGGATTACAGGCAGCTAATTTTTGTATTTTTAGTAGAGACGGGGTTTTACCACGTTGGCCAGGCTGGTCTTGAACTCCTGACCTTATGATCTACCCGCCTTGGCCTCCCAAAGTGTTGGGATTACAGCCGTGAGCCACTGCGCCGGGTCTTGAAGCAGATTATTAACACACAAAGTTGATAGTATACTTTCCTGTTTAAATCTCTTCATTGGTTCCCCATTGCTTTTAAGATAATGACCAAAACCATTATGGAGGCCCAGGGGCCCTGTGTGATCTGGCCCTGCCAACCCCTCCAGCTTTGTTGCTCACCATTTCGCTGCTCACCTCTGCCCTCCAGACCCAAAGGCTCTATTTAGCTTCCCCACACATGCTGTGCTCTTCTGGCCTTGGGGCCTTTGTACATGTCAACCCCTCTACAGTGAGCCTCTCACCCAGCATCCCCCTTCTCCATCTGGCTAGCATCCCTTGGAGATGAACTCCAATGCTGTGCTTCTTCAGAAATGTCTTCCTTGCCCTCTGTGGTTGAGTCAGGATGCCCTGAGAGAGATCCCTCCTGGGATGGGGGTTCTTCTGACTACAGAGTGCCAGCGGCCACCTGCAGTTTATACAGTTCCTGGCCTCTGCTTTTTTCCTTCAGACAACATTTGTTGTCTCTCCTGGGCTGTGACTTTCACGCCCTTTGCAGAGGAGTCACGGAGGCCCAGGAAGGGTGACTTACTCAAGGCCCCTCAGCAGTGAGAAGCAGGTCCAGGCCTGCATCCTGTGTTCCATCCCCAGCCCCAGGCTCTTTCAGGACCCCAAGACCCTTCACACTTGCCTGTGGTCCTGAGAAGAGCCTGATGGGTCCACAAAGCCAGACTGATGCTGAGGTGGGTGTCCCAGGGTGGCTGGGATAGGCTGTCTGGACAGTATCCATGGGGGGACAGAACTGACTTGTCCCTAAAGTAGCCACAGCCCCTGGCAGCCCTGAGTGGGGGCATCTGAGCGGCTAAGCCTGTCTGCATCCGCCCCCTTACCCACTCAGCAGGCCCAGCCGGAGGGCGGCCACCAAGGGCACAGGGGCGCTCTGTTCCTTAATGAATGCAAGTCTGTTTTTAGACCTGAATGACCAGCTTCTTGTCTGGAAATGGCCAAGCCCCAAGTGGCCTGCCAAGAGAAAGTGGTCTATGAGCAGACCCAGGGGTGCCAGCTCAAATACATGCCACTCCAGCAGTGGGTACGATGGGCTGAGGCCAGCAGCCGGCAGGGTACTCTGCTGGGCCGGCCCAGTGATCTAGCCTGGGCTGTGCAGGAAATCCTGGATGTCCCCCAGGAGGAAAGCTTCCCGTTTCAGCTGTTTGTCCCTGTCTGTCTCCGCGGCGACTGTTCTCACTCTACAGGCCTTTAAGCTCTGGGCAGGAGAGGGCAGCAATTGCTGTTCTCTAACCTCTGGTGGAGAGAGAAGAGAGAGAGGGACCCTGAGCGTGGCTGGGACTGAGCTGCGGTTGTGCCTCCGGACCCATGAAGGTGGAAGGCAGTCACTGGGTGTGGCCCAGGTGTAGAGAGGGCCTTGCTGTGGCTGGTTCCTTGCGCTGTAGTCCCAGTGGAAAGATTCAGGCATGGAGGACATGTGTGGAGCTTTCCGGGTGCCTTTGAGGCCCAGTGGTGCCCCCGTCTTCACTTGCTGTGGGTAGATGCCTCTCTAGGTATCCTTCAAGGACGTGACGGCACAGAGGCTAACACAGGCTCAGTGGTGCTAGTGGGGGGGCGTGCTGCTCAGTGGGCAGGGCTGTGGGTGTCCCCAGCTCCACCCCAGACTGAGTCATGACCTCTTGCAGATCCTCACAGTAGTGCTGATGATCTGCAGGTCAGAGAGGGGACTTTTTTTTTTTTTTTTTTTTGCCATTCTGTAGAGACACAAACTCAGAAGGAGTTCATGGGCATCCCAAGGGAGCAGACCCTTTTCACGCTCTCCTAGAATGGAGGCCTGGCCCATGGCCCCCTGCTTCTCTCTGCCTCCTCCCCCGTCTTCTCTTGCTCTAGAGCCAGTCTCCATGGACACCCAGAGGTTCTGCTCGAGGGGAGCTGCAGTTCATACCTGCCCGGCTCTCTCGCCTGTTCACTCCTGGCTGCACACCTCCACATCTCAGATTTCCCAGTTAGGATTCCTTAGGAAGGGAATCTGATGGGCCAGCTCATCTTTTCACTCTAACGAGGCGCTGGTCAGCTTGTGATGGCTTTGCCTGGGTCTGGAGCACACCCTGGTTCCGCCGGCTGTGGCCAGGGTCACTTGGTAGGTCTTAGGAAGACAGGCCTCTGGCCCTCAACATCCCTACTTCATCTCAAAGCTGTTACAGGCAGTGAAGGAAGAGCAAGCCCGTTCCTGGCCTGAGTGTTCTCAGAACCCTTCCTGGAGGATAGGATCGTGACGAGGCTGAGTTCCTGCCCCTCTGGAGCCCTCTGATAGGGGAGCTGAGTGGGACTCCAACTCACTAAGCCTCACCCCATGACAGTCAGTATGAGACTCAATTATGAGATTTCTCTCCCCTTCTCCAGTCAGTGGCAAGGACAAAGCAGTTGTCCTAGATATGGAATGTCACCTGAGAAAATAAAAAGGGAGGGGCAGCTTCCATTAAAGTGCAAGACATTGTTTTTGCAAAAGAAGGAAATTACCTTTCATCTTCAAGTTTCAGCACGTTGACGATGAGCCTGCCTCTCTCCACAGAATCCTAGTGTGCCATCAGGAACAGTCTTCTCACCCAGTTTCTGACTGTGAGGGGGGACTGTTGCCCTAAGAGAATATGGGGAGTCTCTCGGGAAGGACACAGCGTGGTTCAGAGCCAGCCTCTGTCACCTGGAAAAGCTTGTCTTCTGACTTCCATGGTACAACCTAGGAAATGGGCTCCCAGGCCTCAAAAGATGAAGGAAATCTTATTGGCGGTACGGCTCCCTGCCTTGTTAAGGATGTTTCTGAAACTCAAGAGGGTCAGGGTGAAGGCTCAGGAGGGTCAGGACCCCAGATCCAGAGCCCAGGAAGGTGCATTGGCCTTGGAGAGAAGCCACAAAGAAAGGAGGGGTGGGGCAGGATTCTTCCTGTGGTTTCTTCGTTGGCTGGGGGTTTACAACCAACTGGGAGCCTTTAAAAGTTAAAGCCAGCCAGGTGCGGTGGCTTATGCCTATAATCCCAGGACTTTGGGAGACCAAGGTGGGCAGATTACTTGAGGTCAGGAGTTTGAGACCAGCCTGTCCAACATGGCGAAACCCTATCTCTACTAAAAATACAATAATTAGCTGGACATGTTGGCACATGCCTGTAATCCCAGCTACTCAGGGGGCTGAGATATGAGAATCTCTTGAACCCAGGAGGTTGAGGCTTCTGTGAGCCGAGATTATGCCACTGCCCTCCAACCTGGGTGACAGAGTGAGACTCTGTCTCAAAAAGGAAAAAGAAAAGCTAAACGCACACCTGCCTTGTGACCTAGCACTTCTGATCCTAAGTGTTTACCCACAGAAGCGAATGCTTTCGTGCCCCAGACTAGTACTAGAATTTTCTTTTTTTTTTGGAGACCGAGTTTTGCTCGTTACCCAGGCTGGAGTGCAATGGCGTGATCTCGGCTCACTGCAACCTCCGCCTCCCGGGTTCAAGCAATTCTCCTGCCTCAGCCTGCCGAGTAGCTGGGACTACAGGTGTGCGCCACCATGCCCAGCTAATTTTTGTATTTTTAGTAAAGACGTGGTTTCATCATGTTGACCAGGATGATCTTGATCTCTTGACCTCATGATCCACCCGCCTTGGCCTCCCAAAGTGCTGGGATTGCAGGCATGAGCCACCGCGCCTGGCCAGTACTAGAATTTTCATAGCAGTTTCATAAGAGGCAAAAACTGGAAACTGCCCAAATGTCCATCAATAGTAAAACAAACAAACTGTGGTCTATCCACATTTCAAACGCATTGCTGAATAAAAGCAGACACATACACGCGTATGTATGGTATGATTCCATTCATGTAAAGTCCCAAAAGAAGCAAAAGCACTCTGTGGTGTTGGCTTCAGGCCAGGAGTTCCAGACTAGCCTGGGCAACATAGCAAGACCTTATCTCTATTAAAAAAAAAGAAATAGCCGGGCATGGTGGCATACACCTGTAGTTTCAGCTACTTGGGAGGCTTAGGCAGGAGGTTCACTTGAGCCCTAGGAAGTTGAGATGATTGCACCGCTATGTTCCAGCCTAGGCAACAGAGCAAGACCCCATCTCTTTTTTTTTTTTTTTTAAAAAAAAAAAGCACTGCAGGTGATTCTAATGTGCACCCAGCAGGCTACACTTTAGAGTTAAAAGGAGAGCGTCCTTTCCCCCTGAAGTAGGAGGTAAGCTGCATGAGAGGTGAGATGGAGTAGGGAGACCTTGGTGGGGGAATCTGGAGCAGCCACCAGAGGGAAGAGCTGAGGTCCCCAGCCTACTGAGCCCCAGTTTGTGAAGTTCTATCCAGGACAGATGTCCACGAAGCTTCCTGTCCTTGGATGGCTATTTCCGTGGTTTCTGAGTTTGTACTGTCGGGACCTGCTGCCATGATGTGTTTTTGTTTGGAAGAGAACAGTGTTGTTTTCAGGTCTCTGCTTGGAGCGCACTGGGGCCAAGCGTCCTGGCTGGCTGCACAAGAGGGTGGAGCTGTCTTTGGCCTGGCCTTGAGAAGAGTTGGCAGGACCCACAGGGTCCACAAGAAGTCAATTTGGGAGAGTGTGGTCACCTCCACCCAAGAGGGGATGCCCAAGGGGACCACCCCACCCCAGCTGAGGGGAAGGCCCTGCCTGTGACCACGCAGGCCCTGCTGTTTGTGCTTCAGCATCAGCCACAGGCTTGGCCACTGCCAGAGGCTTGGATGAGTACTGGAGGGAGGTTTGCCCTGTGGTTAGGAAGGGCTGGGCATGGGGAAGGGGGCTGGGAAGGCTGGGGGAGTGTTGCCAGGGCATGGCCCACCCAGGGGCATGCAGCCCAGTGGTGGCAGGAGGGGCCCAGCCTGTGCTTTTACCCAAATACCCCATCCTGCCTGGGCCCTTTATTCTTTTCTTGCACCTCCTACCTCCCACCTGAGTTCCCCTTGATCAGTCAACCACCATGGGCTGAGTGTCTTGAGGAACTGGTCCGGGCCTCCTGGAGGGAAGGGCCCTGCTGTGGGGGACCCTGTCGGCTCCTGTCTAGCCTCTCCCCTCCTTTCCTGTTGGGTGTGTCATTCTCTCTGCCCCTCCCTCTCACTGCCTTGCTTTTTCCTTTCTGTCTCCCTTTTGGGGTGTTCTCTCTCTTTCCCTGTCTCTCCTTCATTCAGTAAACACTGGGTGCTGGCTGTATGCTGGGGATACAGAGATGTACGGGACACATTCCTGCTGAAGCTGAGAGTCAACTGGGGGACACAGATGTATAAACAGACAAGCAGAGTCTGGTGTGGTAAGTGCTGGGGCAGCAGCCTGCAAGAAGGGACAGTGGACTACAGAAGGGGGAGTGAGCCCCTTTGCTGGGGGAAACCAGGGAAGACTTCACAGAGGTGGTGACATTTCACCTGGGGCTTGAAAGATGACTGCGAACTCCCCAGGTAGATAAGCATGAGAAGGGTAAGCAGGTGAAGCGCGCAGGGGTGAAGGGCTGCTGTGGCGTGGAAGCAGAGGTGCTGGGCTGCACTGCAGGGGAGGGAATGTCGGGGGTGAGGCTGGACAGCAGGAAGGTCTAGGGGGCCAGCTGAAGAAGTGACGGCAACTGAAGAAGGAGCGTCAGCAGGAGAGTGACAGGATCAGTCTCAGGCCCCAGCTGGCCCTCTGGGCAGTGTGTACCCGCATGGCCAGAGGCAGGTTCGGTCAGGAAGCTGTTGCCAGCATCCGGGAAAAGGATTGTGACCTGGGCTTGCATAGTGTAGCAGGAATGAGAAAACAGATGGTTTCCTGGGTTATCTCGGAGGGACCCGAGGGCTTGATTGACTGTGGGGGTGGGGAGAAGAATGAGTGGAGTATTCTGGCCTGGGTAACTGTGGGGAGGATGGAGCCTTTCACAGACATTGGATGCTCAGAAGGAAGTGGGTTTGGGGGCTGCTGAGCTCACCTGCATGAATGTGCCTAGATGGCAGGGTGTGAATCTCGGGAGGGCGCAGGTGTCAAGGTTATAGAGGTAGGCTTGGGAGTGTCTACCTGGTGTGGGTATTTGGAGCCCAGGGAGGTGTGCAGAGCAGAGTACCTGTGTCAGGTGCACCACGAGGCACCTAGCCTCCTGCATATCTGGGCTCCCTGCTCACCACCCCCTTCTCTCCTGCCCTCTGTCTCCCCATTCTTGACATCTCTCTGTGCTGGACACCCTCCCTACCCTCTGGCAGCTCCTTAGACTGGGGGACCCCCTACCTGGCTGATAGTGTGAAAAGCTCAGGGATTATTTTTTGCTGCATGGGGCTGGAGAGCAGGCAGACACCTGCTGTGCCCTCTGGGGAGGGGCTTTCCTGTCTCCAGACCAGGCTCAGCTGGGGGAAGGAGTCTCATCTGAGGATTTCCAATCTTTTGTACCCCCTTTAATGTCAAAATACTGCTACTCCGCTGCTCCATACCTCTCATGACAGAAATTAGAGTTTTTGTGGCTTCCAGGACCCCTAATGTGAACTCCACAGTGGGTGTGTGGGGATGGGATGGATGGGGAGGAGGTGTGCTTCACGACCCACAGGCCTGAACATCTAGCATGAGGAAAAGTCTGTGAATAGAATTGACAGCAGCTCCCTGCAGGGTGGAGGACCAGGCTGAGCCTATGCTCTCGAAGCCTCCTTGGCCCTCTGGGTCCAGGCCCAGCTGGTCACTGGGTGTCCCCTGCCTGACTGGTTCTGCTGGTGAGTGCTCAGTCACCACTCTGCCCCAGACTTCATGTGGCACTGCTCCCACTTCATTTTCATCAGAATAAACACTGCAGGGGAGAAGACACGACTATTTAGTGGAAAGTGGACTGAAGATCGTTTTGGCAGTAGGCAGGGTCTCTGAGCCAACAGTATTATCAGCAGAGAGAGAGAGGAGGGACTGGGTCCAATGGGCAAATGTAAAGGAGTGGATCGCAACCATCCCCTTGGCCACATGTAAAGGAGTTGGCTTTTTTTTTTTTTTTTTAAAAGACAGAGTTTCGCTCCTGTCGCCTAGGCTGGACTGAAGTACAATGGCGTGATCTTGGCTCACTGCAGCGTTTGCTTCCCAGGTTCAAGTGATTCTCCTGCCTCAGCCTCCCGAGTAGCTGGGATTACAGCACCTGCCACCACATCCAGCTAATTTTTGTATTTTTTTTTAGTAGAGTTGGGGTTTCACCATGTTGGCCAGGCTGGTCTTGAACTCCTGATCTCAGGTAATTCACCCGCCTTGGCCTCCCAAAATGCTGGGATTACAGGCATGAGCCACAGTGCCCGCCCTGTAAATTCTTTATTAAGAATATTAATCCAAGCCCAACCGACTTTCAAGTCTCTTTAAATTAAAAGCCAACTCCTGGCCAGGCATGGTGGCTCACGCCTGTAATCCCAGCACTTTGGGAGGCTGAGGCAAGTGGATCACCTGCAGTCAGGAGTTCAAGACCAGCCTGGCCAACATGGTGAAACCCTGTCTCTACTAAAAATACAAAAATTAGCTGGGCATAGTGGTGGGTGCCTGTAATCCCAGCTACTCGGAAGGCTGAGGGACGAGAATCGCTTGAACCCGGGAGGCCGAGGTTGAGATCATGCCACTGCACTCCAGCCTGGGCAACAGAGCGAGACTCTATCTCAAAAAAAAAAAAAAAAAAAAAAAGGTAGCCAAGCATGGGGGCTCACACCTGTAATCCCCGCACTTTGGGAAGCTGAGGTGGGAGGACTGCTTGAGCTCAGGAGTTTAGGACCAGCCTGGGCAACACAGTGAGACACCGCCCTTCTGCCCCCCACTACAAAAAAATTAAAAACTTAGCCAGGCATGGTGGTGCATGCCTGTAGTCCCAGCTACTTGGGAGGCTGAGGTAGGAAGATCATTCGAGCTTGGAAGGCTGAAGCTGCAGTGAGCCGAGATCACGCCGCTGTACTCTAGCCTGGGTGACAAAGTAAAACCCTGTCTCAAAAAAAAAAAATTGTGTATAAGACAATTCTTATAGACAATTCACAGATGAAATTCCAGTGGTTAATAATTGGAAAAAAGTGTTCAACTTACTAGTAAGCAGAAATACAAGTGAAAACAACATATTTTCACCTATTGGATTTGCAAAGGTGAACAGGAGACAATATCCAGAGAAGGGCCTGAATGTGGGGAAACAGGCACCCTCATATCGTGCTGACGGCTGGGTTAAGTGGAATAGCATCTGTTTATTCTCAGTCTACTAACTCCACTTCTGAGAACCTATCCCAGAAATGGAAAGTGAGTGACATGGGAAATTCCTCATGAAATCGGGTTAAGCACGCAAATTATAGGTTATATCACCATTTACACAGGTTATATGTTTACGCATACATTTTTTCTTTGGGTGATTTTTGGGGAATCTTATAGGTGACTTTGATCTTATATATATTTTTACATATTTTCTATAATGAGCTTTAAAAATCAAGGGGAAAAAAACCTCTGTGAAATGTGACATGATGAAACCAAATGAATCCAGAAATCAACTTTGAGAGTCAAAGGGTCAAATCTCTAGCTCAGTCTATCACTTCACAAGATTGTGGTAGGTACATGTTGATATATGTGGCAAAATCCTAAGATTGAGGACAGAGGTAAGCAGGCCACATGGCCATGGCTGGGCTGATTTTGTGGGTGAGGTCACCTGGCTCTTCATTGTGTAATACTTGATACAGGCTGTCCCTTGGCAGGACTCAGTTTCCTAATCTGTACAATGGTATGGTGGGGAAAGTGAGACTAAAATCTCTGAGGGTCCTGGCAGATCTTGGGTAGAGGCAATAGCTCCCTTCTTGAAGAAGAGAACTTTGACTTGCCTCAATTGCGGAGCAGAGTGTGAGTGAGCATTGAGGTTTGCAGGTTTCAGGCTCCAGCTCCTAATCTGCTGTGGGCCCACCACACTTGACATTGTTACCTGTTCCTGACCACCACTCTGGCCCAGCATGGCCCTGCTTCTCAGCCACCGTCTCTTTCTTAGTCAGCTCCTGGGCCCACTCGGTCGGGGCTGGATTGACGGCTCAGGCTTTATTGATTTGAAGCCTGGAGGAGCAGGAACAGGGTAATGATTCCTTGGAGTGTTTAGTAGAGGCAGGAACTCAAAGGCCATTGGGTAGCCCCACCTGCCCAGGGAGAGAGGATCTGTTCCCTCCCACGCCCTCTCTCAGGGACATTTTTGAGATGGTTTGTTTGGCTCTTATCACTGAGCTGTCCTGACTGCCCGAAGTGACTGAGTCCACTTCCTGCTATAAGATGGCTCCTCCCCTCCTGGCCACACTCATCTGTAGGCTGACAGGCGTCCACCTCCCACACCTTCAGTGCATCAGCTCCTGAGCTTCGATAAGGCCGCCTGTGCTCAGCCTCCTTTCCTGGAACTGGACAGTTTTCAGCCATGCTGCCTGGGTACTTTGGAAACTTTTGTTTTCAGCATGAGCAAGTCTCAGGGTCCTCCCTTCCAGTGTGCCTCCTCAAGGGTAGGGCTAGAGGCCTCACTCGGCCTGGCCTGCGAGCTGCCTGGTACTGGAGATGAGGTAGACAGGTTGATTTTCCTACCAGTCTAGGCATAAGCAGAACTTCGGCTTTCGGGAAAGACGCTGTGTGAGAAACCCCACTCCACTCCATCAGCTGTCCCAGAACCTCTGCCTGTACTGCTGCCTCTGAACTGTGAGGTCTTCAGTGTCACCCTCAGTATCAGGGCCAGTCTTGGGTGGGAGACAGAGGCAGCGGCCCTGGGCATGGTGGGGCTGGTGGGAAAGGTGTCCTCATGATGTGGGCTGGTTTTTCCCTAGCAACCAACAAATGCACGGAAAGACTTCTCTGAACAGTCCTGTGTCCTGCAAAGAGAAACCAGACAGAGTTCAGGAGCTCCCGGACTGCAGGTGAGGACCCCTTTCCCTGTCAGAGATACATACAGACTAGGGGGTGGGAAGCCCTCAGGACGTGACCTGTTTATAAGAGGACCTCAAGGCTGAGCCGGGGCCTCTTTGCACGTCTGTGAAGTCAGGCACAGGCTGCCCTGGGCTTCTTCCTCCCGCCCCTCAGGCCTGTCCCAGTGCACTGGGACCTAGCAGAGTCCATGCTTCTCGGGTTTCCAGCCTTGTCCCTGCTCACCTGTGCCTGGGCCAATCTGGCCAGGGCAAAGGTTTACCTTTTTATCTCAGTGCCATCCCCCTCTCCCAGCGTGGTAGCCTCAGTCAGGTCAGGTGAGTCTGTGCCAACCTCCAAGCAGCAGAGCTCAGGCCACAGGGAGGAAGTGGCAGAGAGGGCAGTCCTGCTGGGATCATGGCTCATGGCCAGGCCCCGGAGCTGTGAGTCTGACACCTTTACCACACCCACACCCCAAACTGGTCCCCATTCCCGTACTGCCTGCTCCCCTGCTTACCCCTTGGCCAGAGAAATGGGACAGGGTGTTTGACACCCAGGGGGGCAGCTCCTCAGCATCTCTAGGAGACTGGCCGCACCTCCTGGGGACGCTGCTCACCCGCATCGGGGAAGGTGGGCTCCCGGCGACCCCTCCCTGCCTCCGGCGGTGCCCTTCCCTGGGGATGAGCTGTGTAGCTATGTGCTCGCTGTACTTGTCATTTTGCTGTGTCCCCTAGAGAAGGGCCCTAGTCTCCAACCTCTGCCCCAAGCTTCTGGCTCAAGGCCAGGGCAGAATTGGCACTGAGGACGCATGGGCAGGACTGGGGTTCCTTGTCCCCGAAATGGAATGTCTCCTTTGCAGTCTGCACTGCCCAGAAGGCTCGAAGGGTGAAGAGATAAAGAAGTGTGGCCAAGAAGGGGTAAGTGTGGAGGCTGACTTCTCACTGTTCACCCAGGAAAGGGTCCTGGGTTGCCAGAATTCGTGACTTTTGGCTCCTTGTCCACCAGGCCTGTCATCAGGAAATCAGGAGACCTGAGTGGGTGTCCCTTCCTGGGTGGGCGTAGTGTGTCCCCCCTCTACTAGTACAAGCTGCCTGTCAGGGCCAAGCAGCACTAGGAGATGAGCTTGCTTGGCACTCAGCCCTCAGTACTCACTGGCTGCTTACTAGCTGCTTCATGCTAAGGCCCCAGCATGGGTCGGGAGGCTGTGGCATTATCTCCTGTTGGCCGGAGCAGGGCCCCTTGGTGGTCTGATTGCTCGGGACTTCTGAGATACAGCCTGTGTGTTTGCAGATACCACTGAATAAATACAACCAGCAATACCACAAGCTGTTTAAGGATGTTCCCTTGGAGGAAGTGGTTCTCAAAGGTAAGCTGTCTCCCCTGGTATAGCTGGTTAGGCACCAGAGTGCCTGGGGCCAGAGCCTTCTGCTCTGGAGCCTCCAAGGCATGATTTAGAAATGGGAGCTGGCTGTCCTTTAGATATGGACCACTCCCCCAGAAGTGTGAGAAGACTGGGTTGCTTTGGGACATAGCATTGCAGTTTTGAAGGTTTGCTTGAGGAAACATCAGGGCTTTGGACTCTTGTGTCTGTTCTGATCTTACCAGTGACTTCTTCCCTGCTCGGGCCTCTCACTGAGCCTGTAGGGGCATTTGCACAATCAAGGCCCTCGGGCAGGGCAGGGCAGAACAGAGAAAGGCCAGGGCTTCTGCCTGAGGTTGTGAGAATACAGGCTCAGAGACTAGGGCAGGAACCTTACCTGGACCCTCTGGAGCATGGGTGAAGGAAGAAACATCCAGCGGGCTGGTGGGGTGGAGGGGAGAGTCGGGAGAAGGACCCTTTGATGCTGGGGAATGGACTGTTTGGGGTTTGGGCCCTAGAATGTGGAAGGAGGAGTCTGAGGAAGATGGGTCCTGAGGCTAAACTCTGGACTCCTGAGTGTGAGGACCCAGGCCCTGGGGCTTCCTGGGCTGACCTTGCTTATGGCTATCTTCCCTCCTGTGATACCACAGTGTGCTCCTGTGCCCTCCAGAGGGACCTCCTTCTTCAGGGCCGGCTCTACATCTCCCCCAACTGGCTCTGCTTCCACGCCAGCCTCTTTGGCAAGGATATCAAGGTAGTAATGAGTGGGAAGGGCTGCCATGACCTGTGAGGGGAGAGCCAGCCTCCTGCCCTGCGGCCATGCCTCAAGTCATCCCTGTCCCTCTGTATGCTGGTCCCTGGGTAAAGCCCCTTGCTGGTTGGATGAGCAGCTTCGAGGCATCCCATCAGTGTCCTGGAAAGTAGTCCTATCCCTTCTAAAACAGGGGCCCCAATCTGGACCCCACATCTGGCCTGAGCTGGCCTGAACCGTTCACAGCCAAATCATTCTGCCTCTGGATATCTCAGAAATACTTTGAGAATCAGAGCGGGATGTCACATTTAGGGGGAGCCATAGTTGTGGCCAAGTAGTAGCCTAGAGAGCTCCATTACTAGAGTCTGAGATTGACCAGAGCCACCATCCTTGGCCTCCTGGATAACAGAGATCATACCTATGTGACAGCCGAGAGTGACACGTAGTGCCAAGGCTGGGGCAGGGTGGCAGGGACAACTGGAAGGGGAGCCTGGATGAGAAGGTAGAAGGTTCAGATACTTCCCAACATGGGGCCAGGCTTTGCCATGGTGGCCATGCTGGGCTCATAGCTGGATTCCTATTCAGGGAGCAAAGGGACCATGTCCTTGGGGTGAGTCCTGTGAGAAGCATCCCTCTCCCTATCAGGTGGTCATTCCTGTGGTGTCTGTGCAAATGATCAAAAAACACAAGCTGGCACGGCTCCTTCCCAACGGACTGGCCATCACCACCACCACCAGCCAGAAGGTCAGTGCACTGGGCCGGCGCTCCCCTTGTCAGTCTCCGCTCCCAGTCCCGGCAGCCGAGTCTGACTCGGGCACATTCCCAGGTCTTTATTTCACCCAACCCTGCAGCTCTCCAGTGCATATTTCAGGCCCTACAACAAGCTGGAAGAGAAGTTCCTAGGCAGAGCTCCTGTTGGCTCTCACGGCCTGATACTCCTGTGGGCCTGTGTCCATTCCAGGAGGGGGCCTGCTGGCACAGCAAGGGGTCTCATCTCACTCCACCCGTCTGTTTTCTTTCCATGTTCCAGTATATCTTTGTGTCACTGCTCTCCCGGGACAGTGTCTATGAGCTGCTGAGGAGAGTCTGCACCCACCTACAGGTATGGAACTTGGGAGCAGGAGGACCAGGGAGGCTGCTCAGGCCTGGGTGCAGGTCTTGGGACAAGGGTGTTGGGGGAGGTCACCCATCTCTCCACCACAGGGAATGGGGCAGGGAGAGGGGAGTTAAAGGCTCAGGCTCAACGTACTAGAGACAGTACTCAGACTGTGTGTCTATACTTGCGAGCATGTCTTTGAGGCCAATGGGCCCCTGTGTATCCCTTTATACAGATGCTCTTTGTTTGTTATGTCCCATGAACCTATCAAAAGCTGAAAACATTATAAGTCAATAATGCATTTAATAGAGGTACATATCACCTACAGAACATTGTTGCTTAGCCCTGCCTCCCTTAAACATGCTCAGAATGCTTTCATTAGCCTAGAGCTGGGCAAAATCATCTCAGACAAAGCCTGTTTTATAATAAAGTGTGAAACACCTCATGTAACTTATTGAATCCTGTACTGAATGTGAAAAACAGAATGACTGTATGGTCCCAGCATTTTGGAAGGCCGAGGTGGGTGGATCACCTGAGGTCAGGAGTTTGAGACCAGCCTGGCCAACATAGTGAAACCCTGTCTTTACTAAAAATACAAAAATTAGCCAGGTGTTGTAGCAGGTGCCTGTAATCCCAACTACTTGGGAGGCTGAGGCAGGAGAATCACTTGAATCTGGGAGGTGGAGGTTGCAGTGACTTGAGATTGCACCACTGCACTCCAGCCTGGGTGACAAGAGCAAGACCGTCACAAAAAGAAAAAAAAAAACACAACAAAAAACAGGACGTACTTGAAGTTCAGTTTCTACAGAAAGTGTATCACTTCTGTACTATCGTAAAGTTGAAAAATCATTAAGTTGAACCATCGTAGGGCAGGGACCATCTATATGTCCAGGCCTTCATTTGTGCTTCTTTAATGCATGGACAAGAGTGTGTAGCTGCCTCCCAACATGCCCTACGACTCTCTCTGGCCTATGGTGAGGAAGAGGGGAGCGGTAGGGCAGCAGTGGGGAGACTAAGTTGCCTGGAGTTTGCCCCTCTGCTCTAGCATTAAATAGGGGGCCCTCTATAGACCCTGGGAGCTGGACTTCATGTGGCACAAAGTGGCTTATTTGGAGGTAAAGCTGTCTTGGAGAGGGCTGATGCTTCCCTGTGCCTGACCTTGCCTGTTCCAGATGGACAAGTGACTGCTGTTCCCTTTTCTCCTTAGCCTTCCAGCAAGAAGAGTCTAAGCGTAAGAGAATTTTCAGAGGAACCTGAGTCTCTGGTGAGAGCTGAAGCTGGGAGCAAAGACTGCTGGCCTGACAGTGCCTGGAGCTCTGAGGCTTCTGGGCCTCCCAGGAGGGGCCCACAATGCAGAACTGGGGCACCAGGCTCAAGAGCCAGTGTCCATGCTGTGCCGGGGCATTTCCTAAACCTGGCACACTATAAGCAGAGCCACCAGGGCCTCGGCAGATAGACTGACTTTCTTTTTTTGGTTTTTGAGACAGTCTTGCTCTGTAGCCTATACTGCAGTACAGTGCCACCATCTCGGGTCATGGCAACCTCTACCTCTTGGGTTCAAGTGATTCTCCTGCCTCAGCTCCTGTGTAGCTGGAACTACAGGCACTTGCCATCACACCCAGCTAATTTTTATATTTTTAGTAGTGACGGGGTTTCACCATGTTGGCCAGGCCGTCTTGAACTCCTGGCCTCAAGTGATCCATTAGCCTCTGCCTCCCAAAGTGCTGAGATTACAGGTGTGAGCCACCGCGCCCGGCCAATAGGCTGACTTTCTGAATAAAACAGAAGTCCAAGTCCCAAAACACTGGCCAGGTTGGGTCACACACCTGTACGGATGCAGGGCCAGTGGCCCATCCTCTTTTCTTTGGCTGAGTCAAGAGGGCCTTCAAGGGGATAAAGATGTCCCTGGGAACTGAGTGTGGTGGCTCATGCCTGTAATCCCAGCACTTTGGGAGGCCAAACCAGGAAGATGGCTTGAGCCCAGGAGTTCGAGACCAGCCTGCGCAACACAGTGAGACCCTGTCTCAATAAAAATACCAAAAAATTGGCAGGGCGTGGTGGCACGTACTTGTGATCCAAGCTACCCAGGAGGCTGAGATGGGAGGATCACTTGAGCCTGGGAGGTTGAGGCTGCAGTGAGCCAATGTATTCCAGGCTGGGCAACAGAAGGAGACCTGTCAAATAAAATAAAAGATGTCCCTAGGAAAGAACTCCAAATACTATCCCTCTAGAACACACACAGACAGACTTATTTTAGATTTGCCAAGGTTCCAGAAGTTTCCTGTGGCAGCTAGGGCCCTGGGTAGGCAGAGCTGAGTTTCTAGGGCAGGGATGGGGGGTAGAAATGACCCTAGGGTGTTGAAAGGCTCCTTCAGTAACTATAGTGTTTGGCCAAGCATGTGATATGCATGATACCATCTGCTGGATAGAAGGTGATGTTCCCATTTTTGTGGATAGGCACCCTAAGTTCTCCTGCTGAGATTAGGGCTTGGAATGGGAGGAGCCAGAACTTAGCCTACCTAAGGCAGGTTGTGCTGAGCTTTCTTGGCCTCAGATCTGAGCATGTGCTTGGGATGGATCACATCTAAGATCCCACTGTAGTTCTACACTAGCAGTGTTCAAAGACATCACTTCCTGGCAGAACAGCTAGTCACAGCAAGGGAGCAGAGAGGAGAGGCATATGATTGATTGCTATGGCAACTGCCCTCCCCCCTTGCACCTGCTTCCATCCCCGGCTAGGCATCTGTATTTGGTAGTATCTGGAGAAAGCTCTGATAAACCTGGTGTGGCTCCTTAGGGCAAGTGAGATCCCAAGAGCCACGGTAAGACAGCTTCTCTTGTCTTTCTGCAGGAAGTCCTCATCCCTGAGATGAAGTGGAGAAAGGTACGCCCTTCCTCCAGGTCCCTGTCTCTCCCAGACAACATGCCTCGTACCCCTCCAGCATCTGTGGACTCCACAGACACTTTCTTCCCCTCCAGGAAGCCTCCAGGGCCTGGTAAGTTCAGAGGGCTTGTCCATGGCAACTACTTACAAAGGCCAGCCTTTGTCTTCCCAGTTCCATAAAATGGGCTCACCATAGCCAGCAGGGCCTCTGAGAGCTGATTTTTTTCTTTCTCCAAATCCATATAGAAAAGTCAAGAGCCCAAGTAGCCTCTGAAAATGGCAGGAGGTGGGCATGGCCCATGCCGGCCTGGGGTCCTGCCTGCCCTAAGAAGATGCCGAACTGCTCTCCCACTGCAGAGAATGCTGTCTGTGAGGGAGATGAGCTGGAGGAGGAGTCTGGGAGCACTGGGGAGCTGAGGCTCTGGGATTACCAGCTCCTGAAGGTCTTCTTTGTGCTGTAGGTGACAATACTGGGGAGGGGGACAGACCCACCCACGTGTCTAGGTGTTTGGAACAAGGGCCTTGTTGGAATGTGGGGAGTTCACTGTTCAGAACCAGCAGAAGGTTCTGAGTCAAAGTCAAGCTCTTGGGTAGTATCTGAAGGCTATGTGGCACGCCCTTCTGTAGCAAGAGAAAGGATCTCCAGTTTTTACTGAAACCCTGTAATTTAGGGGTAAGACTGTTTGATGGAGAGGGGCAGGATATGGAGATGTTGAGAAGAGGAAAAGCTGCATAGGATTTGGGAGAAGGAGGGCCAGCAAAATTGGAGAGAGGGGAAAGCATGGCCTCTCCACAGCCCACCACTAGGGCAGCTTCTGGAACCTCTGACTTGGCTGTACCTCTGTCTAAGGACCAGTGTAGTGAGCATGGTGGGAAGTGACATGAACAGCCAGCCCCTGCTTTCCCTCACCTTAGCGCATCAGCCTCCTCTGGTCTCCTGGCCAGGTTTTTACCATCATCAACATTGGCACCTGCTGGGGGAATGGGCCCACCGTCTAGGAGGTCATCATCACGGCCTCCCAGAGAGGCACAGAAAGGACCATGGTGGCTGGTGAGAGGAAGGGTAGGATGGCTGCTCTGGCTGTCTGGCCAGAGCTCCCTCCAGGGCTCAGCTTGAGGGCCCAGAGCTCCAACTGGGCTGTGAGGACACCTTCACAGGGACGAGTCTCAAGTCCTCTTTGCAGGCTCTGGGAAGAAAGATGCTGAGGCCTGAAGAAGTGGCCACAGGACAAAGGGTTCTTTAATTCTTCCAACTGCAGGGGTAGCTGGGTCCCCACTATTTCTGGTGAACTTCCAGAAATGCTCTTTCTGTGGAAGAAATACTCAACTCTGTTTTGCTCCTTTCTCCAGGATCTGCATCCTGGTCGTGTCCTCATCTTATCTGGCGTTCCGTATTTCACAGCTAGAGCAGCAGTTATGCTCCTTGAGTTGGGACGGCCCAGTCCCTGGGCATAGGTGAGGCCTTTTCTCTTCCTAATGTCTTTAGGGGGATTGAGGGTTGAGGACAGGGGCCAAGAACCTCAGGCCAGGCTGCCTGGCTGGACTTGGTCCTGTTTTGAGCTGGCTTCTGACCCTAAGCAAGGTTGAGCAGCATGCAGGGTACACAGGTCCCATGCTGGCCCGCTCTTGGGGGAAATAAAGTTGTCACTGGCCCTTCTGCCCATGTCCATCTGCCTTGTGGGCCCTTTCCTTGATCTGGACATCTTTCTTGTGTGTAGGTAACAGCCACTCGGCCTTTGTCCCCATTCTCTCTGCAAGAAGAATTTGCTGGGTGCTAAGAAGTCTCTACCAACGATCCCTGTGGTTTATGCTGCTGCTGTGCTAAGACTGCGTATGAAGGAAAATATTCCAGATCCCCCTTCCTCCTCCCAGCTCTTCTCCTCCCTCTGAGAGATCTGAAGTACCTGTTTACAAAGTAACTGGCTTCTACGATTTTTGGACTCAAACAAACAAAAAGCCAGATTTTTTGGAACCAGCTGAGGAATTCTGTACACGAAGCTTCAGCAGCCACTTAAAATGAGAAAAAAAAATTAGCCGGCTCCTTGGAAACAGTTTTGGCACACAGGCAAAACACTGGAGGCAACCTCAAGGGACAGAGGGCATGGTTTCATATGTGGAATGTGGCTCTGTCACACAGCTCACTCCCGTGGTGGGGTCAGAGGCCAGAACACAAACCACCTGTGTGGGCTCTGGTCACCTCCAACACTCTGTGCTCCCACGGGGCTTCTCTGCAGGCAGCCAGGCATCTGTCAGGCTTGGGCAGGGGCCTGCTGAGAAGCTGTGGATGAAGAGGGGAGGGCCAGAGATGATGATTCCAGCCAGAGATGAATTTCCATGCTCTGGGCTGGGGCTCTGTGCTGGCCCCTCATGAGGTGGCTGGCTGCACGACGGGGAGATGCTGCCCATGGCAGGAATGGTGGCAGGGGCTGTGAAGAACAGAGGTACCTGACTTCCATGTCCTCATCTGTCACCTTCTGGTGACACAGATCACTGTGGTCACAGACCTGGTAGTGGGTCTTGCCCTTGTGTGTTCAAACATTTCTAAGGTGTCCCAGGCCCTGGAAACAGAAAATGGGGAGGGTGGAGGCTTGGATCTGAGGTCTTGCCGTCTACTCCCTGCCTGCTCGGATCTCAGGCATGGCCAACAGCAGCCCGTTGGGGAGGCTTGGCTGGGTAGCCACGTGTGATGGTGTTGGGCCATCACAGGGCAGAGGTCACTTGTGTCACCCCCGTAGTCATTGGGTTGCAGGCCATGGAGAGGGTCCTCCACTCCATGGGGCCTATTCTCTATTAAGGCAGAAGTAGCCACTGTGGGCCTGATACAGCACAGGAGCCAGGCCAGGGAGTCTACCTCATACCTCCAGGGACACGAAAGGTAGGGGATGAGGAGGTTGGATGTGGTGGTGGTTCTGCCTTGGGGATTCTTCCTCCTCTTTTAGGGCCTTTTCTATTCTAAAAAGCTTCTCTGTGCCCCACAACTCTGGCCTGATCTCCCTGGGACTTCCATCTGCTAAGATAGTGGCTTTGGGGGTTCTGGAAGGGCCTTAGGGGGCCAGAAGTATCAGGGAAAGTTGCTGGTGATGGGGTGGGTGGCATCAGAAACAGCCACTGTTTTCCCCTCTTCAGACACTGAGAGGTTAATCAGGGAATGAAATTCAGGTGGAAACTATTTATTGTGGAGCAGACTATTGTCTGTCCCGTTTATGACAAACCCAAATGAGGATTGGAGGGACTCCCAGTAAGTGGTCTCTTCATGCTCTCCCCCTCCCAGTTTTTAGGATGAAACTTAGAGCCTGGCCTTTTGTGTTGCTTGCTTGCACCAAATCTGTATGTCTCAGGGGAAACTCACTGTTCCATGAACGGCCATCTTTGTTATTTGGAACCAGCCCTTTTCACCCTTTCATCAGTCTTTTTTAGGGAAATAACCTTTCTTGCCTCAGTACTTCTCTCTGGTCCTTGCTGAAAGGCAGGGAGAAGAAATCCATTCTCTGAGCCTTGCTGGGTTGTCAGAGGCCATGAGAGGTGCCAATTATAGGTGGATGTGCCAAGATGCAGGTGAACTTGGTCTCCAGCTATACCCAGGCTCAGAAAGGGCAAGAGCCATTGCTGCAGGGTAGGTGACTTTGGAGGTGCACTTGGGGCCCAGGGCTTTGAGTGTGGGTGTGCCTGTCCCTCCAGATGGCCCTCTGTTTCTCCCTGTTGTCCCCGTCTGGCCCTCTGGGGCTGCTGTGCCTTCTGCTGTGCACATTTATAAACAATGTGTATTTTATATAGACCTGCTTGCATTGGCTGATGCTCCTTTAATTCCCTGAGTTTGGTTCCGCCACTCTTGGGTTATTTTTGCTGTGGCCCTAGCCTTTAAAAATATTTTAAAATAAACTTGATTTTTCTAGTGTATTATGGTATGGAAAGTTCATTTTCATGCTCTGACTACTCACTACAGGTACTCTGACTGACATACTCAGCCCCCAGGAGACAGATGGAACCTAAGTCAGTCATTCCCATAATCCCAAGTACTCTGCAAATCTCAAAGGACTTTAGCTGAGCTGACTTATACCTCAGGCATATGGGGAAGAGTGAGGGTGGCCACAGCAAACCCCCACAGCCTTCTGCCTCGGTTGGGTGGACAGCAGGAATACTTACCCATTTCCTCTGAGCAACTCCAAAGCAATGTCCCTGGCTCAAACAGGACTATGCTTCTGATCCAGGAAATAATGTGTGGAGTTCAGAGCCAGAAAGCTTGGGTGGCCTTTTCTATGACCCAGAGCCTAGGTAAAGAGGTAAAATTCCAGTTTGGGCCACATCACCTTTCTTCTTTTTCCCTGCAATACCCCCTCTAGTAGTGATTCATTCATTCAATAAATACTGAGCCAAGACTACATGCCAGGTGCTAAGCTGAGAACTGGAGATATAGCCGTGAACACAGCAGGCATGTCTGTATCCCAGGGAACTTAACTGACATTCCATATACAGGTAGATTCCAAGTAAATATGGAAACAAACAAGATAAATGCAGATAGTGATTTTCAAGAAGAAACAGTGACATGATGAAGTGTGATAAACAGTGGTAAAGAGGGAGATGGCTTTAGATGACACGGTCAAGAAAGTTCTCCAAAGTGACAAGCTGGTGCTTAAAGGATGAGAAGTCGGTCATAGAGGAGCTGGGAACAGCACATTCCTGGAAGAGGGGTCAGCAACTGCAAAAGGTAGGAAAGGGCATGTTTGTCTCTGAGGAGCAGACAGGCTATCTGCATGTTAGTATCCTAGGATACTAAGTGGGAGAGTGACATGAAAAGAGGCTACAGAGTTCAATACAACAAGAAAACCCGACTGAAAAATGGGCAAAAGGCTGGGCCCAGAGGCTCATGCCTATAACACCAACACTTCGGGAGGCTGAGGCGGTGGATCTCTTTGAGCCCAGAAGTTCGAGACCAGCTTGGCCAACATGGTGAAACCCAAACTCTACTAAAAAAAGCAAAAATTAGCCAGGCATGGTGGTGCACATCTACAGTCCCAGCTACTCAAGAGGTTGAGGTGGGAGGATAGCTTGAACCCAGGAGGCAGCGGTTGCAGTGAGCCAAGATCACGCCACTGCACTCCAGCCTGGGTAACAGAGCAAGACTGTGTTTAAAAAAAAAAAAAAAAAAAAGACCAGGCACAGTGGCTCACGCCTATAATCCCAGCACGTTCGGAGGCCAAGGCAGGCAGATCACAAGGTCAGGAGTTTGAGACCAGCCTAACATGGTGAAACCTCATCTCTACTAAAAATTCAAAACTTAGCTGGGCATGGTGGCGGGTGCCTGTAATCCCAGCTACTTGGGAGGCTGAGGCAGGAGAATGGCTTGAACCCGGGAGGCAGAGGTTGCAGTGAACTGAGATCACACCACTGCACTCCAGCCTGGGCGACAGAGTGAGACTGCATCTCAAAAAAAAAAAAAAAAAGCAAAGGATTTGAATAGACATTTCTCTAAAGATACACAGATGGTCAATAACCAATGAAAAGAGCTTCAATATCACTAATCATTAGGGAAACGGCAGTCAAAACCACACCACTTCACACTCATTAGAATGGCTACTCTCAAAGAACAGAAAAGAAACAGTAACAAGCGCTGGTGAAGATATGGGGAATTAGTAGCTCTGGGAATGACGTGGGCTGGGTTGGTGAAGATATGAAGAATTGTACTGTTGGTGGGAATGTGAAGTGGTATAACAACTGTGTAAAACAAGACAGCAGCTACTCAAAAAATTAAAAATAGAATTACCATATAATGCAGCAATTCCACCTGAGTATACAGCCAAAAGAACTGTGAGAATAATCTTGAAATTTTTCTTTCTTTTCTAAAGACAGGGTCTCACTCTGTCACCCAGACTGAAGTACAGTGGTGTGATCACAGCTCACTGTAGCCTTGACCTCAAGGGCCTAACTTGAAGAAATACTTGAACACACATGTTCATAGCAGCATTATATACAATAACCAAAAAGTAGATGCAACTCAAGTGTCCATCCATGGATGAATAAACATATACATATGTTTATGTACATACAATGAAATATGTATGTATATTCATCCATCCATGGATATGTAAATATATATACAATGAAATATTATTCAGCCTTGAGAAGGAAAAAACATCTGACACATGCTGTAACATTGATGAACCTTATGGACATTAAGCTAAGTGAAATAAGCCAGTCCAAAAAAAAAAAAAATTCTGGAATCCAGGCTTGTAAAAAGAAAAACAAAAATAAAAACAAACCCCACCTGCCAAATATTGGGCAGGGTACAGCGGCCCATGCCTGTAATTCCAGCTACGCAGGAGGGAAGATCACTTGAAGCCAGGAGTTTGAGACCAGCCTGGGCAACGTAGCGAGACCCCATCTCTTAAAAAACAAAGATGAATAATGTATGATTCTGCTTATAGGTGGTATGTGGAGCAATCGAATTCATAGAGACAGAAAGCAGAACGGTGGCTGCCAGGGGCCAAGGGAAGGAGGAAATGGAGAATTACTGTTTAATGGATATAGAGTTACAGTTTTACAAGATGAAGATTTCTGGAGATTGGTTGCACAATAGTGTAATATACTTAACACTACAGAACTGTATGCTAAATATGGTTAAGATGGTAAATGTTATGTCATTTTACCATAATTTTTTAAAGTTAAAAGAGGTTGGTGGGGTAGGCAGAAGAGTTTTAATTTTATGTATCCCCTGGGTATTAGAGCTCAGATTGGAAAGTTTGGCAGGGCAGATCAGTGGTTGTTGAAACCAAGTGCTTTCCTTTGCTAGAGGAAATAAACACCTGGATATAATACACAGAAAAATATGGCTAATAATCCATAGGCTTTTCAGGGACGTAGAGAAACCAATCCAATAAAATTCCTTAAAGTGTGCCCACTCCTCACTATTCCCAGGGACTGATTCGTAGCAGCAGCATTACAGAGAAGGCATATAATCATATATTTATCATGGCAATGAGCTAACTTTATCAGGGAGAAATAACTATCTTAAATTTGGGGAAACAAGGAAAATATACATTATGCCAGAGACTCAGTTTTGCAACATGGGCCTTAGCAGAAAGGAAGGGTCATGGTAGAGGCAGGATTGTTAGTGGAAAAGGCATTCAGAAATGAGGGGGACTCAGGGACAACTTCATACATATAGAAGTCCTGGGAATAAGAAACTACCCCCACCCCCACTCCCAGGTGCCCAGCCAGCCAGCCATGGCCCCTCCACATGACTGCCAGACTGGGTGAGGCCTGGAAGCCCATGGTGCTCTTCTCTCCTAGCTGCTGGGCCACAAAACTAGGGAGTCCTAGAGCAGAGAAAGTTCTCAGAGAAGGATCTCCAGGTTGCCTCTGGACTAGACGGAAAGGCCAGATCCTCAAACTCAATCCAAGGCTAGTTCGCTCTGAGAAGGAAGAATTGACAGCTGAGCCACTAGGTGGCAGCAAAGTCTAGCAAAAAGACCCAGAGGCAGCGGGATGAGTTAAGACTTTATTCTCCTCTCTCAGAGAAAGCTCTCCTGTGCCCTTGCTGGGGAGAACAGGCCCAGGGCCCTTCCAGTCCAGCTCACCTACCTATCTAATGGAAGAAGGGATTCTTTGGTAAGGCTTGTGTGGCCATTTCCTCCGAAAAGAACAGCTCGATCCGCTTTGGTCCTCCTCTCCCTCTTTTCCCATCACCTGGGGAAGAGCCAGCACTGATGCTCAAAGGACAGTGTCTCTCTAGACTGCCCCCAGCTCTGGCCAGTAGGAAGGCAGGCGTGAAGAACAAGTGTGTGTGTTTGTGTTTCTGGGCTGCAAGGGTGGAGAGCACAGCTTCTAGGGCATAGAAATCCCAGGTTCTTCTCCAACCTGCCCTTGTTTGGAGTAGCATTTTCTCTTGGGCACAGAATTACCAAAATCTGGCTCCTGTGAAGTATGATTTCATGATGGCAACAACACTCTTTCCCCTCCTACGTTTATTTAGAGAGCACAGGACCCCAGAGCAGAGAGTTTTAACGTTTAACAGTTCCATATGCTCTGTCCACTGACAGCGAGAGGGCAGGAGGCATTAAGCCTCTGAAATGATAATCCAGAGAAACCTGAGTTCATCCCCCTGTGTGCCTGACCTCCACAGAGCCAAGGAGCACCTGGCACCCAGCAGGGCCCTGCCTTTGCCACTGCCTTCGTGCTGGCAGGGCTCCTTGCCTTCCCGGAATGTGTTCCTTCTTGTTTGCCACTCAGTGCCTGGCCCAAAGCCAAACCTGGGCTGCTCGGAATGCCATGCCCCCACTCACTTCTCTCTCAGATCTGAGACAAGGCTCTCTTCCGCCTGGGGAAAGGCCAGGCCCTCGCCTCGGCCTCATCCCACTGTGCAGCTTCTCTAGGCACATGAGACTCTCCACCAGCCGAAAGCAGAAGCACAGGGTCCCCAGCAAAACAGACATGGTGGCATATTGATATTCTACTGGCAGCCTTCTAAACTGGGCCAGAGTGGGCAAAGAGTTATTTACAAGCTGTTCATTAACTGCTAAATGCAGAAAGGTTGGCTTGGGCACCACTCTGGGAAAACGTGACACCCCTGCTCCTGGATTCAGTCTAGCATGAAGGCGTGTTAATCGGTGTAGGATTTCTATGGAAGTTTTTCTTTGCTGTTAGTTCCAAATACCAGACTAGTCTGCGTGGCATGCTCTCTCCAGTATATAACTACATTTAAATGATTTATTAAGCACGTTTTATGGGCTCCTGAATGCGTACTTCTATAGATACTGTGACACTATAATTTTCTGAGCACTTAATTGTGTACCAGGCCCTATATAGGGTGCTTTTTATACCCATTATCTCATTTGACTCTCAATACAAGAAAGTCTCACTACACCAATACAATTTTCACACGTTACACTGTGGAAACTGAGATCAATAGGCCAGAAATACAATCGGGACCCCTTCAGGAAGTAACTGAGGAGGTGAGGTAGGGAGAATAGCAATGTAACAGTGGAAGATGGGTGAGCCCGTGGAAGTGCATAAGGCAGTGGTACAGGCAGACTCAATGGCACAGGGGCATGTGGCATGTGTGGGCTTCAAAGAATGAGTAAGATTTGGATCTGAGGAGAGAGGTGGGGAGGATCTTCCCAAAATGTGTGTTTGCGGGGTAACACCGGTTAAAGGATGGTAGTGCGGAGGATGGTACAGATAAAAACTTGAAAGAAGCAGAGACTGAATGTGTACGTGGGCAAAATCCCCCAGGAGCTAAATGCCAGGATGACAAGGACAGACTTAGTCTCCCAGGTGGTGGGTGAGGAGCTCCTGGAGTTTAGGAATGAAGGAGAAATGTGATGGTTTAGCGATATTGGTTTCTCAGTAGAGTACAAGGCAGATTAAAAGTTCAGTAGAAGCATCTAGATCATGGTTTCTCAACCTCAGCACTACTGATATTTTAGATTGGCTAATTTTTTGTTATAGGGGGTTATCCTGCATATTGTAAGATTCTGAGCCACATCCTTGGCCTCTGCTTACTTGATGCCAATAGCAGCCCCCACCCCTGGTTATGACAACCAGGTGTCTCCAGAGCAAGCAAACTACCCTTAATTGAGTACCATTGCTTTAGATGGCAGGAAATTAGGGCCTGGACCTTATAATATTGGCAGGTATTTTCACAACTGCGTCAGTCTACTGACTTTCAGAATAGCTGATAAAAGTAAAAAATGGTTTCCTTGCCACAGGAAATTCATCATCAGTGCCAAAGAACTAATGGCACAGAGAAAAGAGGCTTCAGAAGCAGATCATCCTGCCTATTAGAAATCTCTAGAGAATATTCCAGAGCTACAGATAATGTGCTCAAGACTCATTAGCAAGAAAGTGGCTGATAGCAGGATTTCTCTCTCTACCTCACCCCCCAAATCACAACTTAGTCAAGGGCCACATTGAGTAAGGAATGCCCCTAATGTGCATGCGGGCAGAGAAGCTAATGATCTATAATTTTGCTAGGTTTGCATTCACCCTTCTAGAATTTTGTTTTTGGCAATGGGAGAGGGGATGAATACAGCCCGGCCTATCAATGAAGAGAGCTGGTTTGCCAAGATGTGTCTTTGTCTAAAGCAGGAATCAGCTAAGTACAGACTGCTGTACGGCCTGGCCGGCTTTTTGTAAATACACTGTTTTGATGGAACTTAGCCACGCCCATTTGTTTACATACTATCTCTGGCTGCTCTAGAGCTCCAATGGCAGGGCTGAGTAGTTATGACAGAGATCATCTGACCATATCTGGCCCTTTAAGGAAAATTTTGCCAATTCCTGGCCTAAAGGAAAATGCCTTTAGATTCCTGTTTTCATGCCGTTGGTAGGGGTGATGGTTTTTTTTTTTGTTTTGTTCTGTTTTTTTTTTGAGATGCAGTCTTGCTCTGTCACCCAGGGTGGAGTGTAGTGGTGCAATTTCGGCTCACTGCAACTTCTACCTCCTGGGTTCAAGTGATTCTCCTACGTCAGCCTCCCGAGTAGCTAAGATTCCAAATGTCTACCATCATGCCCAGCTAATTTTTTTATTTTTAGTAGAGATGGGGTTTTACCATGTTGGTCAGGGTGGTCCCAGATTCCTGACCTCAAGTGATCTGCCCACCTTGGCCTCCCAAAGTGTTGAGATTACAGGCATGAGCCACTATGCCCAGCCCAGACTATTTTTTAACAAAATAATTATTATTGAGTGACTACAGTGGGCTAGGCACTGTGCTAAGAGCATGGAATATATTAGTGAACGAAGCAAATACAGGTCTTTGCCTTCGTGGAGTCTGTATATTCTAGTGATGAGGGGAGAGGGACAGACAATAAGCAACTAAGATAATAAATCATATGTATGTTAGGTGAGAAGTGATGAAGAAGGAAGAACAAATGTAAAACAAGAAAAGAAGGACTGGAAATGCTTAAGGCATCACAATTAGAAGATGATTATCAGGGAAGGTCCAACAGAGAAGCTGTTATTAAGTAGACTTCTAAGAAATGAGACAATAGGGCTGGCACGCATCTGTAATCCCAGCACTTTGGGAGGCCCAGGTGGGTGGATCATTTGAAGTCAGGAGTTTGAAAACACCCTGGCCAACATGGTGTAAACCCTGTCTCTACTAAAAATAAAAAAATTAGCTGGGTAGTAGTGGTGCAAGCCTGTAATCCCAGCTACTTGGGAGGCTGAGGCAAGAGAATAGCTTGAGTCTGGGAGGTGGAGGTTGCCGTGAGCAGAGATTGTGCCACTGCACTCCAGTCTTGGTGACAGAATGAGACCCTGTCTCAAAAAAAAAAAAAAAAAAAAAAAAAAAAAAAAGGGAAATGAGAGAATAAGCTTTGTGGAACATTCCAGGTAGAGTGAATAGCCAATGCAAAAAGTCTATGGTGGAAGGGAGGATGCCCAGCTTGTTCAGGAACATCAAGGATGCAGGTGTAGCTGAAGGATACAGGTGTAGCTGGAAGGGAGAGAACAAGAAGGGCCAGAACTGGATGAAGTCAAAGGGGGAAGGCTGGGAGATCATATAAGATCACTGTAAGAACTTTTTAGCTTTGACTCCCAGTGAAATGGGGAGCAGATGAGTGAATAATAATCTTTTGTTATTCAGATTTCAAAAGGATCAAACTTGACTGCTAGGGAGGGAAAGGTGGAAGCAGGGAGATCAGTTAGGAGAAATCCTCCCTTAAAGTTAGGGAAGACGATGACTCTGACTAGGGCGGTAGAGATTCTGGATATATTCTGAACGTAGAAATGACAGGACTGCCTGTTGCACTGGATATGGGGTATAACAGAAAAGGAGTCATAAGGATGACTTCATGTTTTTTGGCTTGAAAGAATGGAGGAGGAGAAAGCCATGAGTGGTAAAGCTTTTGGAAGGAGGATCAGAAATGCAGTACTGAACATACTCAGTATGAGCTGAGTTTTAGACATCCGAGTGGTGGGATGTCAAGTGGGCAATAGGCTATCTGAGTCTGGGGTTCAGGAGAGAAGTCTGGGAGATATAAATTCGGGAACTGTTGGCTGGGTGGCGTGGCTCACGTCTGTAATCTCAGTACTTTGGGAGGCCGAGGTGGGTGGATCACGAGGTCAAGAGATCAAGTCCATCCTGGCCAACATGGTGAAACCCCGTCTCTACTCAAAATACAAAAATTAGCTAGGCATGGTGGCGCACGCCTGTAGTCCCAGCTACTCAGGAGGCTGAGGCAGGAGAACTGCTTGAACCCAGAAGGTGGAGGTTGTGGTAAGCTAAGATCATGCCACCGCACTCCAGCCTGGTGACAAAGCAAGACTTCATCTCAAAAAAAAATAAAAAGGCCAGGTGCGGTGGTTCATGCCTGCAATCCCAGCACTTTGCAAAGGAGGTCGAGGCAGGCGGATCACCTGAGGTTGGGAGTCCAAGACCAGCCTGACCAAGATGGAGAAACCCCGTTTCTACTAAAAATACAAAATTAGCTGGGAGTGGTAGGGGCATGCCTGTAATCCCAGCTACTCAGGAGGCTGAGGCAGGAGAATTGCTTGAACCCAGGAGGTGGAGGTTGTGGTGAGCCGAGATGGTGCCACTGCACTCCAGCCTGGGCAACAAGAGTGAAACTCTGTCTCGAAAAATAAATAAATCAATCAATAAATTTGGGAGCTGTCAACATGTGGGTGGTGTTTAAAAGCATGCGACTGGATGAGATCATCAAGGGACCCAGTCTGTAGATAGAAGAAAGAATGGATGACCGAACCCTGGCGCACACTGTTAATAAAAGATCAGGAAGAAAAGGAAAAACCAGCAAAAGGAAACTAAGAATGCCTAATGAGGAAGGAGGAAAACCAGAAAAGTCTGGTGTCCTGGAAGCTAAATATTTCATACCATACATCAAGGCAAAGGCTGTAACAAACGCTGCTAATACATCAAATTTATTTTACTGTGGTTCAAGAAAAGGTCTTTCTCACTTCAGTGTAACCCAGAAATTTCCAACTTGTACAACTCCAAGTAATTTAGTGTTTAGGGGTCATTCTTTCAATATGAAATGGCATGAGACCCATTTCTAACCACTGTGGGGAAGTCCTGAGATGTCAGTTTCTCCAAGAATTTCCAAGGTTGCTTCTGTGTCTCCTGCAGATGTGACGCAGCCTGCTTGTCCCCTGTTCCTTTGACTATTTCCTTTTTGCCTCATCATGTGCCACTCCTCATCTTTCATACCTCCAAATGACCCACCACCAACGTGGTTGAGTGTATCCAAATTGCATGAAAGGTTTAGTTAATGGAAGGCTATATATCACAAAGCAGAAAACTTCAAATTCAATACATAGATGATTGCTTACAGAACTTTAACAGCCATTCTCTACACAGTAGGGAACTTTTCCATGGCCATGTCTTCCAGCAGCCCCTGTCTCCTGCCATTTTTCTGGAATGCTTCTCATCTCAGTTCTCTTCATTAACCTTTCCCTACTTCTTTCTTTCCTAGGCCTCATTCTCTTTCTCTAGGGCATCCGATGAAAATCCACATTTATTTCATTGTATTATTTGAAGTAACTGACCTCTCTTGTATTGTCCTGGCCTACAAAGGCTAAACCCTGGGGGTTGACCTTTCTTAACCAAAAAGCTCCATCTAGATGTTTACCTCAACGAAATAGGCTTTCTAGCAATAAATCATACCACACTCCTGGAAGTCAGAAAGATTACAGAGTTTATTAATAATTTTTCCTGTCAAATAAAACAGAAAAAACACTGCCACTAACAACCAGGAGAGACAGTACAGCGTAGTAGTTAAGAATACGGGTCCTGGAATCAGTATATCTACATTTAAACTCCTTCAATTTACTTGGGTAACTCTAAGCCTTAGTTTCCTCATCTCTAAAAGAGGGATACTAATAGTCCTTACAGGTTTATGGTGATTTATTAAATGGGAAACTTCACGTCAAATCCTTAAATTTTCTGACACACAGAAATAGCTAAAAAAAAAAATGTTAGTTTTCTGTTAAGCTTCAAGAAATAAATGTAACAAATGCAAAACCGAATGTTGGCCATGCCTGTAATCCCAGCACTCTGGGAAGCAGGAGGATCACTTGAGGCCAGGAGCTCAAGACCAGCCTGGGCAACATAGCAAGACCTTGTCTCTAAAAGAATAAAAAATCAGTCGGGTATAGTGGTATGTCCCTGTAGTCCAAGTTATTTGGGAGGCTGAGGTTGGAGGATTGCTTGAGCCCCGGAGTTCAAGGTTGCAGTAAGCTATGATTGTACCACTACATTCCAGCCTGGGTGACACATGAAGACCCTCCCTCTAAAAAAACAAACCACCCACCCTCCATGTTGGTAGGGCTAAATGGAACTAGAGAAAGGTTTATATCATAGAATTTTGATGGTACTATATATTGATTCTTTCTTTTTAGACAATTCTCTGGCTATCTATACGATAGGATATAAACTGTTTATATGTTTTGACATCTTAATCCCACTTTGCATTCAAGGAGAACATGTGAAAGAAGTTACTTATGAAGAATATTTGTTGCCCTGCTATTCATGACAATCTCAAACCAGAACAAACCAAAAAGCCCGGCAGTGGGGAAATGACTAAGAAAATAACAAACTATTAATATAATGTAACCATGTTACCTTTAAACACAAGCAGTGATCAAGGGTGGAAATCTGTAAAAAGCAGAACTAAGATAGTGCTCAGACATGGATTACAACCATATAAAATGTGAAACTCTCTATGAAGTCAGCAGATAAACTGGTGGGATGTCCACAGTTAGATGTTCAAGTTTAGGGAGTTCCCTATTTTCTGTCAGGTTGCTTAAGTTCATCAACCTCTGAGCTTGCTCTTAAGCAAGGATGAAAAGTTCTACTGATGAGTGTTGCATGTTGTCTTCTGCTGCTACGCCAGGGAGGATGGTGGACTGTTTTTATCTCTGATAAACAGTTTCTATGTTCTCATTTATCCATTCAACAAATAATGTCTGTGTGCCAGGCACTATATTAAACTGCAGGGATTCAACAGTGAACGAGTCAGACATGGTCCCTGGCCTTCATGGCTCTTGTAGGTTAGTGGGAAAGAGGGACACAACACCAAAAATTATGTGATTTGGGGACACTGAAAGGATTCATGATTCTGAGGAATTAATAAGGCAAGCAAACTAGTCAGGTGCACTGGGGATGATTTATTTGAGGAAGAGATGACACAGAAGTTTCTCTGTTGAGGACTATGGGAAAGAGCACGGGAGGGAACAGCAAGTGGGGAGGCTGGAAGGGGAGAAAAGAATGTGTGTGTTTGTGGAACTAAAAGAAGGCCTGCAGGGCTGGAGGACAGAAAGCTAAGGCAAGAGTGGTATGGATTGCAAAGAGGCAGAGAAAGCAGGGAGGGACCAGGTTATACAGAGCTTTCTTCAAGATAATGGCAGAATATAAAATGGAGTAGGGGTGAAGAGCATAAGTGAACACTGAAGACTCCTTTAGAAGCTAGTCTAGCAACTCAGATGAGGGGTCATGGTTGTCTGGACTAGAGTGGTAGCACTGGCAATAGAAATACATGGATTTAAAGGATCCTTAAGATAAAGATCAACAGGATTAGGAGGCTGATAAATGTGAAGTGAGAGGAAAGCCAAGGACGACTCCTAGATTTCTGGCTGGAGCTGGCTTGCACAGTGGTGCCATTTTCCAAGGTGGGGAACACTGATGGAGCAAGTTTGATGAGGCAAGAGGAGTTTAGGGGTTTGTTGGGTTTGAGGAGCCTAAGAAATATCTAAGTGAAGATGTCTAGCAGGCAGGTCAATGGATTACAGGTTGAAGTTTAGGAGAGAAGTGTCTGTGTGAAGTGCCTCAATCGGTCATTGACTCTGGTAGTGAATGGGAGAGACTAGCAAGTATGTACAAGCTGAAGAGAAGAGGGCTTACAGGACAAAACCCTGAGAAGCTACAGCAAGTAAAGAAGAAACTGGCAAATAAGAGAGTGATCAAGCTGGGTGTGGTGGCATGCACATGTAGTCTCAGCTTCTCAGGAGGCTGAGTTGGGCGGATCGTTTGAGCCTAGGAATTCGAGACTGCAGTGAGCTATGAGGGTGCCAGCCTGGGCGATAGATCCTGTCCAAAAAAAAAGGGGTTTTAGAGAAGAGGAAAACCAGAAAGAGTGGTTTGAGAAGGAGGGTTTAATGTTGTTAAGAGGCCTGATAAAATAGAAACTACTAGTGATCTTATTGAGAATGCTTTGTGAAGTAGTGGGGGTAGAATCTAGATTAAACTGGGTAGGAAAGTGGGAGGGAAGTGAGGAATTGTGATTGACTACAGACACTTCAGAGCTGGCTGTGAAGAAAAGCAAAAGGTCAATATCTAGAGGGAGACATGGGTCACACTTCTATTTATTTTTAAAGATGGGGGAGGCTGGGTGTTATGGCTCACGCCTGTAATCGTAGCACTTTGGAAGGCTGAGGTGGCCAGATTGCCTGAGCTCAGGAGCTCGCGATCAGCCTGGGAAAAATGGTAAAACTTCGTCTCTACTAAAATACAAAAAATTACCTGGGCATGGTGGTGTGTACCTGCAGTCCCAGTACTTGGGAGGCTGACACAGGAGAACTGCTTGAACCCAGCAGGCACAGATTGCCGTGAGCTGAGATTGTACCACTGCACTCTAGCCTGGTGACAGAGTGAGACTCTGTCTCAAATAAAATAAAATAAAATATAGGCTGGGTGTGGTGGCTCACACCTGTAATTCCAGCACCATCGAAGGCCAAGGCAGGAAGATTACCTGAGGTCATGAGTTTTAAAGCCTGGCCAACATGGTGAAACTCCCCTTCTACTAAAAATATAAAATTAGCTGGGTGTGATAGCATGCACCTGTAATCCCAGCTATTTGGGAGAATGAGGTGGGAGAATCACTTAAACCTGGGAGGTGGAGGTTGCAGTGAACAGAGATCATGCGCACTCCAGCCTGGGAGACAGAGACTCCATTTCAAAAAATAAATTAAATAATAAAATAAAACAAAATAAAATAAAAATTAAAGATGGGGGAGATTTTACACATTTAAATGCTGATGGAAAGGAGCTAGTAGAGAGAAGCTGATGGTGATGATGTGTAAAGAAATTGCTTGCAGGATATCCCTGTGCACAGAGGGAGGGATTAGCCTTAGCCCTGAGGGTCACTCTGTAACAGAAGTGAAGAAGGTGCCAAGACAGGCAGAGATATAAGTAGGCTTGTACACTTGGCATCAGGGAAGTTGAAGGAGTTCATGTCTGATAGCTTCTATTTTCTCTCTGAAGTAGGAGGGTGGAGGTGAGCATTGTGCAGGTTTGAGGAATGGAAAATGAGATAGCAGCTGTGGGGAGCTGGAGCAGGAGCTAGCTAGGGAAGCAAAGCCTACTGTAGAAAACCTTGTCTGAGCCTGCATCACGGGGAAAGGGTTTTCTTCTAAATACAAGTTGCTTGGTTTTGGTATACAGAGGACAAAAATCCAGGAAACAGTCTTAGTCTTTTAATGCAAACTGCAGGATCTAAGATTTTTTTTCCAGATTAATAACAACTCTTCCCTACTGCTGACACTGAAGATGACTACAACTTCATTTGACACTCTGTTAGTTTTTCCCTATATAAGAAAATATAAGTGCATTCAGAACTTGATTTTACCACCAGGCCTGGTGGTTCACTCCTCTAATCCCAGGACTTTGGGAGGCTGAGATATGTAGATCACTTGAGGTCTGGAGTTCAAGACCAGCCTGGCCAACATGGAGAAACCCTATCTCTATTAAAAATACAAAAATTAGCTGGCTGTGGTGGCAAGCACCTGCAGTCCCACCTTCCTGGGAGGCTAAGGCAGGAGAATTGCCCAGGAGGCAGATGTTGCAGTGAGCTGAGGTCACACCACTGCACTCCAGCCTGGGCAACAAGAGTGAGACTCCATCTCAAAGTGGAATTTCAGCCTCGTATTGGAACTTAGTGACCAATTTTCCCACTATTGTGCAGAGCATCTTTGCTTAGTCACATTTATTTGACGCAATTCCTTTAAGCCCTTTTTTGGAAATTCCCCAGGCTGCTGCTTTTGTTCAACTTCTTGTCTTTCATATACATCAAATATGAAAGGTAATTTAACACAGGCTGTATAATGTAGGGCTTTTAAGGTGCTGTACACCAGCAGATTGGTATAAGGATCTTATACCAAATATGACTTAATATAGAAAACCAAGCCAGGGGTGGTGGTGGGTGCCCGTAATCCCAGCTACTCAGGAGATTGAGGCAGGAGAATTCCTTGAACCCAGGAGGCAGAGGTTGCAGTGAGCTGAGATTGCAGTTATTATATAGGTCCTGCTGCCTAGCAGTTAATTCAGATGACAATTTCTCACTATTAGTTTCTGTAACATACCAGCTGAATATATGAAACTTAGAAATTGAGGCTAGATTACATTTAAAACGTTCAAGTGTGGGAGACGGATCCAAGACAGCCGATTAGGAGCAGCTCAGGAGCGTGGAGGGTGAGTGGACGCTGCATTTCCAGACAGATTTTTATTGCCCACAGACCAGGAGATTCCCAGGTAGAGGAGCCCCACGGGTCGCCAGCACGGCTGTTTTGGGCAGCGTGGTGGGTCTCTGCACAAAATACACAGGTCCGGGCGCCGTTTTAGCTGGCAATTGGAGCTTCTGGGAGACAGAGTCACCCATTCAACTGATAAAACAGTGGACTGAAACAGGGAGCCAGGCCAGGAGATTCCTGGGCAAAAAAGTGCCACGAATCTCCACGTGGCTGTTTCAGCTGGCACAGTGGGTCGCCCCATGGGAAATCACACAGATCCCGGGCCTTTTCAACAGGTGCCTGGAACACCTGGGAGACAGAGTCGCCCATTCAACTGAAAAAAAAAAAAAAAGGGGTTGGAGGCAGGGAGCCAGGCGATCGGGCTCGGCTGGTCCCATCCCCACAAAAAAACAGCAATCTGAAATGCTCTGGATTGAGAGTTTCACAGCAAGCACAGCTGAACCTGGGATGGTCCAGCTCTGTGGGGGAGGGGTGTCTGCCATTATTGAGGCAGTCCACCACTACTGAGGCAGTCCACCACTATGGAGGCAGCCCACCATTGCTGAGGCAGCCCGCCATTACAGAGAGTCCGCCATTACAGAAGTGGGCCGCCATTGCTGAGGCAGTTCTAACTATAGCTGTATAAACAGGACTGCACGGAAGTTCACACAGCAGCTGGGCGGAGCCCACAGCAGCTCAGCAAAACCTCTGCAGGCAGACTGTGACTATGCTGCCTCCTTGCTGGGCAGGGCAGCCCTGAAAAAAGGCAGCAGCATGACAGAAACTTATAAATAAAGCCCTAACTCCCTGGGACAAAGCACCTGGGGGGAAAAAAGGCATTTATGAGTTCTGCTGCAGTAGACTTAAACATACCTGCCCAGCAGCTCTGAATGAACAACGGAGCTCACAGCTCAGCACTTGAGCTCCTATAAAGGACAGATTGTCTCCTCAAGCAGCTCCCTGACCCCTGTATATCCAAAGAGTCACCTCACAAAGGAGAGCTCAGACTGACATCTGGCGGGTATCCTTCTGGGACAAAGATAGCAGAAGAAGAAACTGGCAGCAACCTTTACTATTCTGCAGCCACTGCAGGTGATCCCTAGGCAAGCAGGGCCTGGAGTGGACCTCAGCAGTCCTACAGCAGAGAGGCCTGATTGTTAGAAGGAAAACTAAGAAACAGAAAGAAAAAACTTCATCATCAACAAACTGGATGTCCACCCACAGACCCAATCTGAAAGTCAACAACTACAAAGACAACAGGTGGATAAATCCACAAAGATGGGAAGAAACCAGTGCAAAAAGGATGAAAACACCAAAAACCAGAACGCCTCTCCTCCTACAAGGGATCATAACTTCTCACCAGCAAGGAAACAAGGCTGGATGGAGAATGAGTGTGATGAAATGACAGAATCAGGCTTCAGAAGGTGGGTAATAAGAAACTTCTCTGAGCTAAAAGAACATGTTCAAACCCAATGCAAAGAAACTAAGAACCTTGAAAAAAGATTTGACGAAATGCTAACAAGAATAAACAGCTTAGAGAGGAATATAAGTGAATTGATGGTGCTGAAAAACACAACACGAGAACTTCGCGAAACATACACAAGTTTCAACAGCCGAATTGACCAAGCAGAAGAAAGGATATCAGAGGTCGAAGATCAACTCAATGAAATAAAACGAGAAGACGAGATTAGAGAAAAAAGGGTTAAAAGGAATGAACAAAGTCTCCAAGAAACATGGGACTATGTGAAAAGACCTAATCTACGTTTGATAGGTGTACTGGAATGTGACAGAGAGAATGAATCCAAGCTGGAAAATATTCTTCAGGATATTATCCAGGAAAACTTCCCCAACCTAGCAAGGCAGGCCAATATTCAAGTCTAGGAAATACAGAGAACACCACAAAGATATTCCTCAAGAAGAGCAACCCCAAGGCACATAATCGTCAGATTCACCAGGGTGGAAATGAAGGAGAAAATGCTAAGGGCAGCCAGAGAGAAGGGTCGGGTTACCCACAAAGGGAAGCCCATCAGACTCACAGCAGATCTCTCAGCAGAAACCCTACAAGCCAGAAGAGAATGGGGGCTAACATTCAACATCCTTAAAGAAAAGAACTTTCAACCCAGAATTTCATATCCAGCCAAACTAAGCTTCATCAGTGAAGGAAAAATAAAATTTTTTGAGAACAAGCAAGAACTCAGAGATTTCATCACCACCAGGCCTGCTTTA